>QKWP01000370.1:22208-45583 GCA_003550325.1 Gigaspora rosea | reverse complement strand
GAGAAATTTTACTATGCTAACTAAAAAAAAATTTATAACAAGCCTTGTAGAGCATATCTCAGAGGATTTGAATCTCAAATTTCATAAAAAAATGTTGAAAACTCATGGAGATATCAACGTTTTTGTAAATTTGGACACATACGTTTTCACAAGTTTTCACCTAAACTTCTACTGATTCCGGAGGCACTTTCTCAAAATGAAACCTCAAAAAATCGATTAAGTAACCTGATAGTATAGGTATTCGAGAGTTTACCATAAACATTTCAGCCCATTTGGTCACATATTCATCGATTAACAATGATTTTTCATTTTATTTCCAGATTCGGGATTTTTTAAAATTTTCAATTTTGATGAAAAAATCAACTTTTTTTTTACAGAAAAACACTACTTTTTGGGTTTACTCTGAAAAATAATTAGTAAATTTTTAAAATGATCGATGCACAGTCATCTTCTAAATTTTAAAAAATCTTACATCATTGTCGATCATTTTTCAGCCTAAATGATTCAGCCAAAAGTTATAGTACCGGTAATTTTAAAAAACTTGCATCATTTTTCTTGCATCATCGTCAATCGTTTTTCGGGCTAAATGATTCGGCCAGAGTTATGGTAATTTGGGCCAAAAAATTCATAATTCGGGCCAAATCAAAATTCTTGCATCATCAAAATTCTTGCATCATTTTTCTTGCATCATCATCGATCGTTTTTCGGCCTAAATGATTCGGCCAGAGTTATGGTAATTCGGGCCAAAAAATTCATAATGCGGGCCAAATCAAAATTCTTGCATATCCCTTAGACTTTGGAGAGGGTTGATGTCACACCCCTTTTTAACTATAAACACATGGGCGACGATTAATAATTTGTTATGCCCTATCATACATGACCAAATTCACGAGCTTACTAATAACTAACGCAGAAGCCCGCACCACCAATCAGCCGCCACATAGCAGTGGCTCTGATTGGTTTGTTGGTTTCTGCGCCTCAATTTTGTAACATTATTTGATCACTACGTTACCCTACTAAGGATTTAATGACTATAAGTAAAAGAAGAATGTAACATAAAAAACAATTAATACCTGTAATCTGGAGCCGGAATTGAAATTTCTTAATTTCTGTCAAGTTAACATCTTTTTAATTTTTACAAAACTTGTAGAGGTAAGTTTTTTCTTTCTAATGGTAGCAAAATCATTAGAAAGAGAAAAATCGCCTCTACAAGTTCGCTTAAAAATACAAAAGATATTAACTTAACAGGAATTGAGGATTTCAATTCCGGATCCAGATTATGGATATTAATTGTTTTTACTATTAAATTGCCCCATTTTTATATATAGAAATTCTTTTCATTTCTTATGAATTACGAATTAAATAAAAAAATACTGAATATAAAAAACTATAGCTAAAATTGCAGATAGTATAGAATTAAAAAATATTTATACTTAATGAGAAGTTCTAGAAAGAAATTCAATTTATATTTGTAGTTTTCTCCAAAACATCTCACATGTTATTTTTTTTGTTTTTACTTGTAACTTGATTCTGATTTGGTAGGCATATTTCCAAATTAGAAAAAGTAAATACAATAATTTTTTGAAAAGGGTAAGCTAAAATGCCTACTTTTTGGTAAAATTTTAAAAAGTTCAAAAGAAAGTAATAAAGATACCAAAACTTGAAAAAGTATAAGTTTTATACAGTATTTGAAAAATAATCAAAAGTATATAGTATTTCTGTATAAGTTTCATAACTTTTGACAAAAAACTTTAGAGCTATTGCTCTACTACTTTTTCTATAGTAACAAAGTCTTCTATCTGAAAAGCCAAACCCAAAAGGAATTTTTTTTATTTCTATTTTAGTTTTCTTATATGATCTGAAACTCTTTATCCAAGTCGCTTCTAGATAAAGTTTTTGATATATACAAATATACTAACATCAAAGTTTTTATAGATTGGGTCTTGTAAAAAAGTAGGTACAAGAGATCATTAGAAAAAAGTTGAATAAAATCATAATCTTGCCTAAAATTAATTTTTTGCATTTTAAGTTTCTATAAAGTACTATTGTGAGTTGATCAAAACCAAGTAAATCTAATATTATTAAATAATTATAAAAAACTCAATAAAATTGAATTAAATGCATCTAATGCATCTAAATAAATAAATCTTAAGGCAATTTGTTAATAATAACAAAAGGTAGATTATGCATTTTGTTTATATTATTTCTGAATTTATATTGATTCTGAATTGTTATTTTAGAATTTGTATCTATTTAACAATTATTAAAAAAAAAACAAGTAAAAAAATTTAGAAAAAATAATAATAATAGTAATAATAAAGTAAACAAATTAAAAATTTATTTATTTAAACAGATGCACATTAGAGCATAGTATCTGTATCATATTTAAGCTATAAGTTACAATTAGCAAAATATATATTGTTTTAGTATTAATAATAACAGTTTTAGGCAATACTATATATAGAACTCTATAACACAATATCTATTTTTTTATTTTATTTATACAACAAAAAATGAATAATAAATTTTATATCTTTTACTATATAATTAATTTAATAAAAAAATAAATTCTTTCTTTATAATTTACTAATTATTAACTGGCAATAAATTTGAGAAAAAAACCAAAATTTTAAAAAATTTTGAAAAGTATAAGCATAAACATAAAATAAAATAAATACACAAGCATAAAAAAGAAGTTTTCTTTAATAGAATTAAGTTGCTTTTAACTGTTTTAGTTTTTTATCTCCAAATAATTTACATCTAATATAGTAGTTCTTAAACTGTAAGCAAATACAAGAGGACACAGGATATTTAGTAGAGATTATACTTTATTTTTTCAGCAAAAACCTCTAAAATTTAAGAAGCAAAAAAACAGTTTTTGGCAATTGTCTTGGCATCCAATAGACCAATTTGAATAAACATTTTTTTAAAAAATGAAGCCCTCAGTGAGGCACATTTAACAAAAAAAAGTTCATTCAATTCTAATCACTAGATCAGAAGTTATTTAAATAAATATAGTTTTATCATTTTTAGCAAATTATCAAAATTGGCCAAAATCTAGTTATGACCTATATTGGGTGTGGTTAATTAAAACAGCCCATTTTTACAATTTTTTGAAAAATGAGTTTTTATTAGATTCATAGAAATTTTGACATGATTGACACTTTTCAATTATAAATGAAAGTCGATATGCATAATAAAAAAATAAGATAAGCAAAAAAAAATTACATGAGGATGCATAGAGCTAGCACATTACGAGATTACTCTATAGTCACATGCTATCTTTAACCAATCAAAATAGTGAAATTTGATTAATCCCGGATCAGTCCGAAAATCAAACAAATAATTAAACTCAATTAGCTCAAAATAAAATATATGTAAAAATGGGCTGTTTTAATTGACCACACCCCATATAAGAGATATTTGGGTCATAATAAGGGCAAATTTGCCTAGAAAATTGCTATAAATATATTTTGATCTATTTTTTAAAACTTAAAATATTTAAGTACTAGTTCACAAATGATAGATAGTAGCATCATAATAGTATCATAGTAAAATTTAGTGAAAATTTAATATATTAATTGATAGTCTGCCAGTTAATCAGAGAATGTCCATAGTGTAATATGATACAAATCACATATAAAAATCTCTATAGTATAAATGTGGCGTGCATACATATAAAAATAATTTTTTACTAAATTAATGATATATACCCACTAATTGAAAGTTGTAGAGCTCATTAAGATGCATCTAATGGTGGTTAGATCATTCAAATTACCTAGTGGAAGACAAAATATGTCGAAAAATGATTTGACAACTATATAAAATCTCTTTGTAAACAATATTTGTTTATATAGAAATTTTATAACAATAGTCGTCTGACAATATCTTGCTATTCACTGGGCCGATTTGGATAATCTAACCACCATTAGATGTATTTGACAAGCCCTACAACTTTCAATTAGTAGGCATATATCGTTAATTTAGTAAAAAATTATTTTTTATATATGCACTCCACTTTCAACTATAGTGATGTTTATATATAATTTGCAATATGTTATACTATAGACAATCTCTAATTAAGGATAGAGAGTATTAGATTATTTCTTTTAATAAATGAGTGACCAAAAATATTTTTACTGCGAATTTAAAAGTGGCTACATATAAAAGCCAATTTTTTACTATATAAATTGTATTTATGTACTAAGTAAAAATTGTTTATAATAAAAAATTACACATATTATAAAAATTTTATTAATTTTGAATAAAATTTGATAAAGTTTTTATAGTATCAATCAACTTTTGTGGGGCAGAGTCTATTTTGCAGGAGTGATCACAAATTGGCCAATAAAATCACATGTAAACAATAAGTAAAATAGGGTCACGAAGATAAAAACAACTATATCTTAGGTTCTACTGAACCAATTTTAATGATTCAACCACTTTTAGAATTAGAAAAACCTCCTCTACAATTTTATTTAAAAATTTAATATGGTTACTTAATAAAAATTTTCTCTATTATTAAATATAAAATTTTTAGCAACTAGTTTATTAATAGAAATGATCTACATACCCTCTACCCTTAACTATCTATCAGATATTAATTAATATGTAATTTACAGCTGCTACAAAATAAAGTTAATTTTTTTACTATGTAAACCTTCTTTTTACCTTTAATAAAAGTCGTAGTACTAGTTTTTATGAATCTAATGATAGTAAGTTTATTAAAATTAACTTGTTAATTCTTGAAATATTTTAGTATTTTTCTTGTATTTATATAAAATTTTTTCAAAATTTAAAGAAATTTTATATAAATACAAGAAAAAAGCTAAAATATTTCAAGAATTAACAAGTTAATTTTAACAAACTTACCATCATTAGATTCATAAAAACTAGTACTACAACTTTTATTAAAGGTAAAAAGAAGGTTAATTTAGTAAAAAATTAATTTTACTTTTTTTTTTATATTAAAGTCTGCCACTATGGGTGGAAGCTTGTTTATTTAAATGTGCAGATCCCAGAAACCTCTACAGGCTCCCAACATTTGTTATATAAATGAGAATACAACTAGCTACAAACACAACTTATAGTTGTCTAACTAAAGTAGTCTGCATGAAAGTTATACACTAGCTGCCATACCTGCAACAAGGGGATTGTTTATTTAAACTCTTTGGTCCAAGCTTCGTCTGCCAATCCTACTTGTATCACCGATATAGCCCTCTAGTACATTAGCTAGTCAAGAACTGGCCCAAATACTAACTAACCCTCTTAGAACTAGTTTATTCTTACAGAAAACTTGTTAGAGCAGTTCCTGTCCCACACAGGTATTATTTACACTTTGGTAACTTATACATTTACCAAGGCAAACATTTGCAGTCAGAGAATACTCTGCAACTGCTACTGTTATCTACTTTTGCCTTTGTAAGGTTTACTCCAACCCCAGTACCTACTATTATCTTTCTACCGGTCCTTCTCTGATACATCACAGATTTCCAATCTAGTTAGCTCAAAAGAGTCGATCTACCTGGCATAGGTGCCATATGTTTTTTTTCTACTGGTACCTACTTTTATAACATAGGTCCTTTTTCTCTGGTGCAACTCTGGCAGCCAGGTTGGTGGACCTTGTCCTTTAGGTCATAGTTGCCTAGTTCTCCGACTCTGGTTTCCGATACTTCAGTTTTAGTAGCACTGTTAAAGATTTTTGCTATCTCTTTACTCAGAACTTGCCAAATGGGTTTCTGTTTTTCTAGTTTCTTGGGGTTGTCTGTGTAATGAAACACAACTACACCTAAAAGCTCCCATTCATGATAGTGTACCAAGGCTATAGGTAATATACCCAACTAATCAATGAAAAGCAGTTACTAGAACACAGATCTATTTTTCCAAAATGTTACCAGTAAGATTTGAACCCTAAGCTTGCCACTTGGGGTGTGACAAAATAAACTTTACTTTGTAGCAGCTATAAATTATATATTAATTAATGATCCACCACAAATCAGTAGTATGATCATAGTGAAATGTGATACAGTTTTTACTATATTTTGATATATAAATTCTAAAATGTAGAAATAAAGCTGCTTGCCCAATAAAAAGTTTTTTTTACTAAATTAGTAGAGCTCATTGAGACAAGTCTAATAGTAGTTTTGATTATTAAAATCAGCCCAAAAGATGCTGAGATATCTTTGAAAAATGATTGGCTGACTATATATAAACAATGGGATAGTTTAGAACCACAGACATCATCTCTCATATAGGTTATAACTAGATTTTGCCAATTTTGGCCCAATTTGCTAAAAATAACAAAATATATTTGTTTAAATAACTTTTGATCTAGTGATTAGAATTGAATGAACTTTTTTGTTAGATGCACCTCACTGAGAGCTTTATTTGCAAACTAGTACTTAATTAAATTTTTTTAATAATATTTAAAAATAAGTATAGAGTA
The DNA here is from genome assembly GCA_003550325.1 of Gigaspora rosea. Taxonomy (NCBI): domain Eukaryota; kingdom Fungi; phylum Glomeromycota; class Glomeromycetes; order Diversisporales; family Gigasporaceae; genus Gigaspora; species Gigaspora rosea. The sequence continues at coordinate 39,138 of QKWP01000370.1, read as the reverse complement.
AATTTATTTATTGCCTAATGTAATATACCTTATATCACTCTCCCAATCAAATTTCAAGATTAGGTATAATATTATACAATTAACAAAATTCAAAACAAATGTTCGTTTTGTCAAAAATCATCTATAACTTAAGAGTAGGGTGAACGTAGATTATTTTTTATATAAGTAGATCAACTAAAAAAATATTATACAAAAATCGAATACATATTACATATAAAAGTTTTTAAAAATATAATCAATTTTCATAAAAGTTTTGGGGTAGATATATTAGACCCTCTAATTTCTAATTATAATAATTTAAACACCTGTTTTATTTAAAAAAGAACATACTTGCATATATCATTAATTATTCCTAAGTTGATCGAAATTTGCTTAGGTTATACAAATAGGAAATTTATTCTACTCGTTTTCTAGAATTGCAAGAATGCCAAATGTGATTGGTTATATAATTAATGATTTAATATTTATAAATTTATTTTTTTAATTTATAATAATATATAGCAATATCTTTTTTTTAAAAAAAAAATCTCGTATAACAATCAGACTTTGAAGTTTTCAATATTTATTTCTTTATTTCATATTTATTTATATAATGCACAAACTATTTTTTCAATTTACAGTAATACTAAAATTTTAACACAACCTAACTCTAACCTCCAACTAAACCCGCACAACTATCTAAACATAACCCTAACTTTTACACTATTCTCGTGACCCTAACCTTGTTATTAAACCACTCTACAGGCTAATCTATTCTACCTCTCTCTAAATCTATCAATAACCCTAATCTAAACCAACTACTTGTCTTAATTGTTCGTTACTTTATACACCGTCAATCAACTACTTGTCTTAATCATTACTTTCATTTCTTAATTGTTACTTTTGTTGACAACCTAAACACTAGCAAAGGAAAAATAAACGATAAACCAAGAAATCAACAATATAACGACACCGCTGAAATACTAGTACAGGAAAAAGTCAATACAAACTAGTAAAGCAACAAGGCAGTGCACCAGTAAACTGCAATATGACACGACCAACTCACACTAACAAATGCAATATAGTACAGCGAATGCAACACGGTATAGTACTAGAAAGCAACAAAGCAGAAACGCTAGTAAAGTGCACTAACAAGCATTAACGGCATTACTAAATATAAAAAAAAGTGCTTTTAGTGAAAAAGAAAAAAAAGTAGACGGGCATAAAAAAAAAAAGTAAAAAAATGGGTATACTTGTCTATATAGATATAAAGGTTAAACTGTATAACTGGCGAATTTCTGGTTATTTTCAAAAAAAAAAATAAAATAAAAAAAATACAATAAAAATTATTATCTTTACTTGCCTTCTAAGTAGTGCAAAAGTAATTTGTCTCTAGCTGCTATAGCTTGTTTGTATGTATGTTTGTATGTATATCATCTATATCATCGAAGATCCTATATGTGTTCGATTTCCATTTATATAATTGCTATTACACAAAAATAATTTGCAACTGATTTTATATGAAAAATGATCTATGTTCACCCTACCCTTAAAATTAGTATATGAAACTACTCTTAGATTCTACCAAAAAAATTCTTTGTAAAATTTTACTATAAAACCCTTTCTTGCTCAGAACTCCAAAATAAATATAGATAGATTGTATTAGTTTGCTTATTTTTTGGTGTTTTTTATGCAGATTTTTTCTATTTATAGTAATTTTGCTTATTTTTGAGATTTTTTTGAGATTTTTTTTTGGTAATTATATAATTAATCTGACTTATCTACATATATTTTGGGGTCCTTCTTATCCATACTCACAATCTATACTTCACTCTAATCCTAACCAATAAAAAAATATGTTATTTTAATTGTTTTAATTTTACATTACACCTGATTTTATGATTTGTAGCAAGTGCGACAACATCGCATATGTAATATATAAATTATATCTATATTATAATAGTATTTAATTTTATATTATAAGAAACAGTTTAAGTTGCTTATAAGCTAAAAATAGACAAATTTTAAAAAATTTTAGCTAAAAAATTTTTACTAATTTTTGACAAACTTTATAAATATTAGTTCTAGTTCTCTAATTTAATACAATTTTGTAGTTTATAAAAAGAATTACAACTTTTATTATTACAACATTTGTAATTTATTTGTAAATATTAAAACTTGTATTAGAATTAATTTTTTTTTAAATGAAGATGGAATTAAAATTTTTTATAAATGAGAATATAAAATTTAAGAAAATCTAAAAAAAATTTTATAGTAAAAATTTTAAAATAAAAACTTCTAACTTTTATTGCTTTAAAGGTAATTAATAATTTTAAAAAATTTTTATAATAAAGTTTATAAATATATTTTAAAGAAAATATTTTATAAATAAAGTATACTTTATATTCTTATAAAATTTTATTTTATTTAAAAAATTATAAAGATTTCTAAAAATAATCTAGACAAATTTGACTAGATTATAGTTTAAGAAATAGTATTATTTTTGATTCAAATTAATTCAGATTTACTATATTAAAAATAATTTGTTTATTTATATGTTTATTTTATTTTTTTCTGCTTTTTTTTTTCTAAAAGTTCTGAAAAGTGATATTAACCAAAAAAAATTAACTTCAAACAGCCTTAGTAATAATTGATTTTTTACTTCAATCAATTATTATTAATTATAATTCTGAACTGAACATATTTATAAATTTTGAACCAAACCCAAACTGAACATGAACATACTCTAAAGTAGAGGTAGAACATGAATCTGGATTTATATTTATATCCAGATTAATCCAAATTTTAATTAAATCTGGATTCAGTTTTTTGAACAAAATATATTTGAATATAATATAATCTCATAACATTTGCTATATATATATTTAAGACTATTATAAAATTTTTATTACTTAAATATAACTAACCAAAAATGTTAAAGCGCATAAACCCAGATAAACTAATTTGTTATAATCATAGTTGGTGGTAGAATTTATAAAAGAAAATTTTAACAATAAAAAGTGATTAGCAATAATTGTTGAAATTTTTTTCTATGAATTCTATCACAAACTATATAGCCACATGCTTTAATTATATTTGATATATTATCTAATTTGTTTATATTTTGTTAATAGCATATAAGATTGAAACAATATTAAGGTTAAGGTTATAATTAGAATAAAGTAGTTTATATAGCAAAATTTGCAAGAAAGTTTTTTTGATAGAACATAAAAATTGTTTTTCTAGATAAAATTTTAAATTACTATTAATTTTTAAAAAAGTCTTTGATTTTATCTTACATTTGATCTTGTGATTTATATAGAATTTTTTTCTTGAATTTTTATCACTGTGCAGAATTTACAGAAGGGTCACCAAAATTTAGATTAGATGCATCAGCTCTAGGTTAGTATTTAGACCTAGTTGTTAGCAGGTTCTATAGTAAAATTATCAGCTAAACATTTTTTATTTAATGAAAGAATATGGATTCATTAGTAAAATTTTTATAATTTTGAAGCAAAAGTGATTAATTCTGAACTAGTTGACCAAAATACTGATGCACACTAAAGCATTCTAACCCAGAGTTGGTAACACTGTATGATTTCACTGCACAAATAATTATATACCAATTACTGCATGCATTTTGTCTAAAAATATATATATTTTTTTAGTAGTTTTCTAACAATGCATTATTATAAATTAATTGTAACTGTTATAATTTTTTTTACATGCTTAAATTATGTTTAACATATGATCTAATTCAGGGAATCGCTAAAACCTTGTACTCATATGACTTTTGAAATTTTAGTTATAATTAGGGTTAGGGTTAGTTTACTATTAGGAGAGAGTATAAAAGGACCCTAAAATATACATAGATAGGTCAGGTATGAGTTTGCTTATTTTTGAGGTTTTTATATAGATCTTTTCTATTTATAGTAATTTTTTTGCTTATTTTCAAAGATTTTTCCACAGATCTTTCTTTTTTTAGTAACCCTATAATTAATCTGACCGATCTATGTATATTTTGGGTCCTGGTATAAATAAAGGTAAAATTGGCTTCTCTACATTTTTTATTAATGCACCAAAACAGGTTTAGACTAGAGATATTACCCGGATCAAAAAACAGCAACTCGGATCAATAAGGGTCGGATTAGGTACTAACCCGGATCATAACCCGGGTTATACGGGTTAGCAATCGGATCTATTTTTTGTAGTTTTTATTCTTCTAGCCAATTAGTGTAAGCTCTTTTCACGTGATTTGATTATCATATATGATAAAAAAAAATCTAAAATCTACTTTAAAAAAAAATAATAGTTTTTAACAATCCTAGCCTCAACTCTAATTTTAATCTGAATAAAATAGTTTAAACGCAGTAAGTATCTTATTTAAAGTTTGACAACTGCTAAATTTTATTATTAAATTTAATTTAAGCAATGTATTGTCATTTGATTTATTATAAAAACTAGTTTAATAACCCTTTTCGCTCAGTGTGCTGCTCGGTTTTCTTGTCCTGGTTAACTCCTGCTGTTTTACTTATTCCACTCTGTTCTTTTAAGTGCCTGAGGGCTTTGTGAAAAAAAAAATTAAATAATACTTGTGCAAGTCTATTTGCATTAAATACCTGCCATTGTAAACATTTTTAATACTGCTTCAAGCCTTCTAAGAATTAAAACAAACATATTAAAGAATATATATAGACAATATATAGATGTGTTACTGTACGAATGGTTAGTATATAATACCTATTTATTAAAATATTTATTATACTGTGTATTTATTAAAGAAAAAATTAATAAATTTAATTTAGAGACAAAATGCATGTAAATAACGGCGATATTAATTTAGAAATGAGTGATGTAGAAAGTGAAGTTTTGTTACGATCATCTACACTATCTACACCATCTACACTATCTCGAACAAATAATCTATCTTTACCTGGTAACTTGCAACAAAAAAACCTGAAAAATCAGAAGGAAGCCCTGTAAAAGCTTTTTATTTGATAGTGCTAGTTAATAATATAGAATTTTGGACATGTCGCCATAAAAGTTGTCCACAAATAAAATATCGAAAGGATGGATCTACATCAAATTTGTGAGACACTTAAGGGGTAAACACCATCTTTCAAAAGAAATTATTGAAAGTGGTCGTGTAAGTATTGAAGCAAAAGATAATGGCAGTTGCGAATTTCATGCAACTGCAGAACTATCACAAATGATATTGGTTCAGGCATTTAATAAGACAACAAAGTATACATTTAACAATTCAAAACAAAAAAAGCTCAATAATAATATTGCAGCTTTTATTGTTAACGATCTTCAACCATTTTCAGTTCTTGACGAGTTATCATTTAAAAAAATAATTGAAGGACTAGACCCCCAAATTAATATGCCTAGTAAGGATCGATTAAAAGAAATCCTTATTAATGCAGAAGACAAAATTTTGAGTAATGTGCGCGAGTATGCACTTGATGATGACGAAATTAGCTATGCATCATTTACCACTAAAATGTGGACTTCTGACAATGGCGACCCGTATTTTGGGTTTACATTTCATTGGATCAACAGCAATTTTCAAATGAAAGAAATGGTTGGAGAAATTTCATGCTTTCCATATTCCCATACCGCAGAATGTCTTTCAAACAAAATAATCAAAATTCTTTATAACCTTAAACTTAAGAATAAGATTACCTGTGGAACAGTTGATAATGGGTCGAACATTAAGTCTTGTCTAGAAAGATTAAATTAAGACATGGTATATCAAAAATTTTTTGCTTTGGCCATATATTACAACTTGCTATACACGATGCACAATGAGAATGTACTGAAATCGTAAACTTAATCAAAAAATGCAAAGACGTCGTATTCCATTTCAGTAGTAGTCCAAAGCAAAAGCAGTTTCTTCTTGATGCTCAAATGAAAATGAAAGAGTGGGATAGACTTCTTTTCATAGTTCGTGACATGTCAACCAGGTGGAATTCAATGTTCTATTTGTTAAAATGATTAGCTACACTTAAACCAGCAATGTATAAGTATAAATCGCTTTTGGTTGAGTCCAATGAAAATACAGCATTACGGAGTTACGAAGAAAAAGAACTAACATCTAGTAAATGGGAAAAGGTAACCAGATTAGTTGAATTGTTGCGACCTATGAAGTTGCTTCAAAATGGTTGTCTGGTTCTCAGTACCCAACCCTTTCGCAAGCATGGTATGCGATTAACTATATTAAGACGAAAGTTAATTGCACATTAATACATAACGTTGATGTTCAAAAATTTGGAAGACAACTTTATATATCAATTCAAAACCGATTTCCAGCACCAACTAGATTAATTCGACTTGCCACTTTTTTTGATCCACAAATGAAAGATATGCAGGTCTTTACAGAGGATGAAAAGCATTATACCATTTCAGAAGCACGTAATGAGTACCGTGAATTAACTATTTTTATGAAATAAATGATTTGTTGGAAATGGAACATCAAATGGATTTTAGTAGCAAAATTTGTAACAATGAAGATATCTTCTTAACAGAAACTACTAATCCTGATGAGCAATCGGGTCAGCAAAATAATCCTGAAGCTGAATTTGATTCATATTTGTTATTGGCAAAGGTATCAAGTCAAACAATATACTTCAATGGTAGGAATCAAGAAAGACCGAGTATCCAGCACTTGCAAAGCTTGCACGCAAGTATTTGTGTTTCCCGGCGACATCTGTTTTATCAGAACGCTTGTTTTCATCTGCAGGCCTTACTATTATGGAAAAACGAACAAGGCTTAGTCCACAGTATGCTGGAACCCTTTTATTTCTCAATGCAGCTCTAAAAATTTGGCTGGATTCTCATGTTTTCGGATAGAATTTTTTTTTCTTAAAAAGTGTCTTCGGGCATATATTAATTTTTTTTTTTTATGTGTATTGATTGGTTCTAATAAGAACTAATTTTACATGGATTTTAAATAAATCTAGATCTTTTAATTTTTTTTATAGTTGTCCAACTACTAGACAACTATAAAACTAATTACTAAATTTCTCTCATGCATCCGGTAAAACTTTAGAGAGGCTTGATCAAGAAGCAAGAAAATACGATAAAGAATTGCTTTAGCTTAATACTTATAGCCATAAGAATTCTTACATTATTATTATACGCAGAATTTCTTGATATAATTATTATATTACTATGCGCAAAACACAAAAGTAAACTTTATATTAATTATGTAATTATTATGTGCAAAACGCAAAGTTGTACAACCAAAACTTTTTTAGAAATAGAATTTGTGAACCGTAGAACTAAGCAGTTGTAATTATATTTAATAAGTAGGTTGTGATTAGTGGGTTAAAAATTCAACCATTATACGTTGTGATTTATTTAAATAAGCATGATTCTTTATAAATTATCGAATGCGATAATTAAGTACTTTCATCCATCATAATTGCGACTAGAAAGTTTAGGTATTTTCAAATATTGCTTTTTTTTTCAACAAAGCCGAACTTGGGTTTTGTTGAAAAAAAAGCAAAAAGCAAAAGTATATTTGAAAATACCTTTTATTATTAATAATATTGAATTGAAACCCGGGTTAGTCAATTTGTAACTCATAATCCGCATAACCCGGGTTAGATCAATTTGTGACCCATAACCCGCATAACCCGTAGAGTTTTATGACCTACACGGGTTAGCCTGACCCGGGTAACATCACTAGTTTAGACTATCAGTTTTATATTTTTGTAGTTTTTATGATTTTTGACTTCTCTATATAAACAAAATTTCATGAATCTGATTTGCTGATCTACATATAAAAATTCATGTGAATACAAGGCTTTAGAGGACCCCTAATTCAGTAATTTGTTAATCAATATAATTATAATGTTAGGGACGTGTCAAATATTAGCTGAGATTAGTTTACTATAGAGCCCACCCCCTCCACCCCCTCCTGAGAAATTTAGTTATTCTGATTGGTTATATGTGTATATTTAGACCTGGGATTTTGTCTACCTCCCCCCTACCCTACGATATCAGCTGATATTTGACACTTCCCTTATCATAATTGTCATGTAGATTTTTACATGCTTGGATCACATTTAAAACATGATCTAATTTATCAAATAAATTATAATCAATCATATATTATTATTAGTATTTTCTAATAATAACTAATAATAATTACAGCATTACAACATTATGGCATAATAGCATTTTGCATTAGGGAGCATCCATAAATAAATATTATGTACCTTCTTATAGTAGTGCTTGACCCTCTCTACTATATAAAAAAATTTTTCAAAATCCATATATTTATATATAAAATTTTACAAAATTTGAATATATTGTAATACAGTGATCTGATTTAGATAATTTAGGTACCATTAGATTCATCTTAGTCAGATAAATCCTATGGTACCAAAATTATGTCATTTGGACCACTAGATCAAAAGATATTTACAAAAAACTATTAGTTATATAGTAATTTTATAAGAAAATATATAACCAATAGTATTTGGCCAATAACTTTTGATCCAGTGATCTAAATAAAATAAAATTGGTACTATTCGACTTCTCACACTGGGATGAATCAAATAGTACCAAAATTATTAAATTTGAACTACTACTATAGGTTTCCAAAAATAAGCTACCTTTAAAAGAAGCCACCCCCAGAATTTCAAAAAAATTTTTAAAAAAATCGTTAATAGTTGCTATATATAAAACTTTTTTTACTATAAACTTCAAAAAGTTTGATTAAGTAAGTTGTTCAGCGCAACAAATTTACACTTATAGTAAAAATTTCATGGCATTTGGACAACTTTTCATGAGTACGTTTTTCAATTTTTTGAAAAATTTAACAATCCGAAAATAAGCTACCCCATGATTTTTTGTGTAACTTTTGGCCAAAAAGTATAGCTTATTTTCGGACAAATACGGTAGATCAGTTTTTAGCCAATTTCATCTAAAAAAAATTAGGTTAAATTTTTTTGACCTCACTACTTACAGTGCACGAATCCTTTAATTAGCGACTATAATACACAATTTTTAAAAGCTTATAAATAAAAAACTAAAGTAGTTATAAATCAAATCTTTTCATAGAATAATAAAATCAAATCTAAAGAACAAAGTTATGAAGCTAATTTTTTAAATTACTTAGTATTTAAAATAGTTATTTCTTGTTAAAGTTAATCTACTGTTAATCTAATTTATTAATTAAATTAAAAATTTGGCCGCTAAATTTTGCTCAGAACTACTAATAATATTTTTAATTCTGCAAAAATTATTAAATAAAAATATACTGTAGTTAAATTTAGAATATTTCTAATTATACACTGGGTGTACAAAACCCGTGTTATGTGTACTAATAATACGTGCACATGATATGTATTAATTGACCATTACTGCATTAGCATTAGTGCATTTTTTTATACACTTACCAGTACATTTTTTTCATTCTCCCTAAGGCACTAAACAAGACTTTTAGCACTTATCTTTCGCTTGTGCTTGCGCAAGTAATACTTTTCAAATATGTATTTTATACTAGCGTAAAGATAGGGTTGCCGTGAATGCTAAAAGTGTTTTCTGGTTTAGGGTTCATACTGGGGCGCTTTTTTAAACTTCAACTTTCGGTTACATTGTTTTGATTCATTACTAATAATCGCTTGTTCGTGAGTATTCTACATTATTTGTTTTAATATCGAATTTAGTGTTAGTGTTAGCATTAAATCAATTTTTTTGGTTAGGGTTCAAGTTTGGTTGAAGATTATAAAACATTTCTTGGCTTTCCACTACAGTATCTATACTTACAGAACTGTTTATTCAATTTGTTTTAGTAAAGTACTTAAAATTATTTGAAACAGGTTACGAAGGTTATATAAAATATCTTGACTTCTGTATGTTCGTATTATGGTATGGTATATACCTTATTTTACTTCGTAAATGTTTATATTGATATTTAAGTTTGTGCTTTATAATAGTTACGTTAATTCTTTCAATTCTTTTATAATTTTACAAGAGATATAATATAACTTTCACATTCTAACTATCACCAAACGTACCTTTCGTCAATAATATAATATAACTATTTGATCGTCTTTTATGAGTACCATTCTCTAAGCATAATGTTTAGTAAAATTTTTGTAAATGTAGGATTTTACAAATTAAAAAATCAGCCTAAATGATTAACAATAACCCACTTAACTCTATTGAACTTGATTTTAAATCTGAGATGACTATTCCTCTTGATTATACTGATTCATATACAATTCTGTACCCTCAGAAGATGATTACCATGATACATCCAATTATTATAACATTTCTGTACGCTCAGATGATAGTCACTCAATTATACAACTCAGTAGATAAAGACGAATCAGATAACGATGGAATATATGATGAATTGCATTTGGAATTGGTAGTTGGGATTTCATTTTCACGCTGGGACTTTTTCAAAGCTTGGATTAATCGTTTTGCACTACAAGAAGGGTTTGACTATAAAATTAGAACGAGTGAAGCAGATGATAATAGCATAATTCGAATGGCAATCTATATGTGTACCAAAGCTGGTCAAATAGGTCATTATGCTAAAACTTGTAAAGAAATTGAATAGTTTTACATGTGCGATCATAATCAATTAATATGTTGTATTGTTGAGCTTGGCTAACTGCTAGATATTTATACTATAACTTCACTAATAACTATTGCTTGTATTGTGAATTTGTTTTTACTAATAATTTATGAATCTTTTATAAGTAATCCCTCTTAATAGTTAGGGTTAGGGTGAGCACTAATATTGCCCTTTTCATAGGGGTGGTATACTGGTGGTATAGGTTATATATATACCTATTCGTCATCCAATCTTTCCTATATCGCCTTATGTTTATATTAGGGTTAGGGTTTAGGGAGCTATATAGTAAAATTGCCCAAAGAAAACTTTTTATTAATGCGTAGAAGATTGTTTAGTATGCGATTTCTTTAGAAATAAGCGATTTTTTTGTCAAACTAAATTTTCCAGTTTGTGTAACATTATACCCGATTTATCTAATGCATACAGATCTTTTAATATTACACATATCACATATATACCTCGTGTACAAATAGTAATTGTTATTTTAATATTATAAAAATTCTAATTTCTCTCTCTTTTTCTTTTTTTTCTTTTTTCTTTTCTTTTTTTTTCTTTTTCTCTTTTTCTTTCTTTTCTCTTTTTCTCTTTCTCTCTCTTTCTTTTTCTCTTTCTTTCTTACTTTTTCTTTCTCTCTTTTTCTCTCTTTTATATATATTTTTTAATTTAATATATACTTATATTAACCAATTATATTAGGTTATTTTTGTATAACATGGCTCCAAATTTGGCTACTATATTTATAACTTGTTGATTTAAGGGTTCGTGCACTGGATTAAAAAACATTATTTTTCATCTAACTCCTTTTGTATAACATTATTTATGGATGCTTCCTTATTTATAGCAATTTTTATATCGATCAAAATGTGCTTATGTTGTATGAAAATTTGCAGAGATGGGAATGCAATTGGAACAAATTGGGTCAGATATTATTATAAAAAAAAAATTGGAATTGAAAAAGATAAATACAAGGCATTCAATTTTTATCAAAAATTTGCAGAAATGGAAAGTACTAGTGAAATGTCTTGTCTTTAGTTGCAGAATTTTATTGAAATAGAATTGGAATAGCAAGAGATCTAGATAAAGCCAAGTACTAGTATTAAAGGTAAATATAGAATTTAAATTTGAGCTACTAATTATAAAATCAGGTGTTATTATAAACAATGTGTATTAAAAATTTAAAATCATAATTAAAGTTAGAATGTGATTAAAACAATATTTATTAACTTTTCTGAAAAGTGTATAGTATTTATATGATTATCTTCGAGTTATGAAAAAAATAGTTTGTCTAATCCTGGTATTTGATTAATTGATTTAAATATTTAGATTAATGAATTATAATACTTATTAATTATCTGAGTTATATATACAATTTTATAGCTAAAATTCTCATAATTTCATGATCAGAGCTGCATCAATCACAGATAAGAATTTTGGGTTTACTAATTCCCCCAAGTTCCTATTAGCTGAATACAAATTTGTCTCTTATTAAAGTATCAATTTAAATACATATTTATTTAAACATTTCTTTTTACTTATTAATACTAGTGTTTTTAGCTCTTTTACAATTGAATAAAAACTATTTTAGAAGCTCTTTTTTCAGCAGTTTTCCTGAATCGTTTTATCATAAAATAAAACAAACATATATGAGAATATGAACTAAAATTTTAGTTTTATTTTTTATGATTTAATTCACTTTAATTTTTTGCTTTAATTTATTGTACATACATACTGCATATATAGTACTGTATATAGAACATTACTAGCTTGGAACTAGTTTAAATTTCAAACAGTACAAAAAATAAAAATGAATCTAAACTCTAGATTATTTGATCAGGTCTAAATAGGGGGCATCCATAAATAATGTTATGTACCTCACATAGTAGCACTTGACTAGGGATGTTAATGGAGTGCTCCAGAGTAGTGTGGAGCATACTCTACCAGAATAATACCCAAAACCACACTATACTAAAGTACACTACCTCAGAGCAAACTTTATAATTAAACACTGAATTATTAATCTATTATAAGCCAAATATATAAGTCAAGGCATACTCTGAAGTATAACCCAAAGTATAATCTGGTGTATAATCTAGAGTAAATCTAAATTTTAAATGTACAAATCTAATTAAATTGCTTGACTTGCAATTAGAAAAAATTTATATGCTTAATTTTGTTTGCTTTTCATTGATTATAAAAATATTATATCTTCTAATTATTACCGTATGTTGCCGAAAATAAGCAACCTTTTTTTGCCAATTTTTAATAAAAAAAAACCGTGGGTAGCTTATTTTCGGGTTATTTACTATTTTAAGTAATTTAAAGCACAACAAAGAGGTAGCTTATTTTCGAACACAAACTCTAAAAAGTAAAATAGATAAATAAATATGCTGTAGACAATAAATAAATATGCTGTAGGCAATAAAAAAATATGTTATAAACAATAAATAAACATGCAGAAAAAAATCGGGGGTAACTTATAAAACGATCGATTATAATTGCTATATAGTAAAGTCTAAATTTTACTAAGCAAATCGATCAAAGTCGCATAAGTAACCTTGTTTAGCAGATCAAAATATGCGTACCTTAAACATTTCATAAAAATCGGTGAACTTTTTTTTATTTGACTTTTAATTTTTACATTTAACGGTTTTTTTTTTTGTAAAAAAAAAACCGTTGAACGTAAAAATTAAACGTCAAATAATAAAAGTTCTCTGATTTTTATAAAACTTTTAGAGTATGCGTATTTTGATCTGCTGAACAAGGTTACTTATGCGACTTTGATCGATTTGCTTAGTAAAATTTAGACTTTACTATGTAGCAACATTTATCGATTGTGGGGTTAGCTTATTTTCGGAACTAAAAATTTTGTTAAATATCTTTTTGTGCAACAAAGGGTAGCTTATTTTCAGGTCAAAGGTGTTTTGACGTTTTTGGATCAAAACTGGGGGGTTGCTTATTTTAGGAGGTGGCTTATTTTCGGCAATATATGGTACTATAATAAGTTGTACTTAAGCTATGTTTTTAGTTATGGTATAACCGGAATAATGTCCAAAAGTTGTTTCCTCTATTTGATATCACACAGAGTAAAAAATATATACCCACAACTAATCAAATACCAATATTAACTCTATGTGATGTTGAGTAAGTAGGGAACTAATTGCATTGGTGGCCTGTATATTTAACTATTTATAAATTTAATAGCATGTTAAAGAACGAACATATCAATATTTTGCTTAGTTAAATATAGTATTACTGCACAATTTTGTAACCTTTATGATTGATTTTTTATGATTAAATAGCAATTGCTAAAGACAACCAATTTATTATAAGCTATTTAATTATACAAACTGTTTTTTAATTAGTATATAAATAAGAAATACTTTGTATAATTAGTTTGTGTAACTTCTTATCAGTTTATTTTTTATATATTTATATAGTATAGAATTTTATATTTATATAATAGTTACTCCAGTGTATAAACTACTTAACAGTTGATATAATAGTGGTTCCAGAGTATAGACTATTTTATATTAATAGTATTATTCTAGAGTAATTTACTTCTTTTAGGTATATCTTAATAAGCTGGAGTGGAGTGATGCCTAAATCACACTAGTATGAAGTGGCTTATACTTCTAAGTTACTCTGGACTATTATACACTATTAATATTCCTATACTTGACCCCTTGACTATATAAAAAAATTTTTCAAAATCCATATGTTTATATATAAAATTTTTCAAAAACTTGAATATCTTGTAACACAGTAATCAGATTTAGATGATTTAGATACCATTTAATTCATCTCAGTGAGACGAATCCAATGATATTAAAATTATGTTATTTGGATTACTGGATCGAAGGATATTCACAAAAAACTATTGGTTATATAGTAATTTTACAAAAAAAGATATAACCAATAGTATTTGGCCAATAACTTTTGATCCAGTAATCCAAATAAAATAAAATTGGTACCATTTGACTCCTCTTACTAATACAAATCAAATGGTATCAAGATCAGACTACTGGATCAGTTTTTAGCCAATTTTTTTAAAAAATTACATTATACTTTTTTGACCCTCTTACTTATTAGAAAAAATGTTATCTTTCATCTGACCTCCTTATGTATAATATAATTTATGGAAGCCCCTTAGAGCTGTATATATATATCAATCATTACATATAAATGAATATATAAAATCAGAACAACCAATCAGAATCAAGATTTTGTGGACAAACGTGATATATAAACTAAACTATACACTTTGTACTTCATACTGTGTTTCTGGTATAGGGTATCAATTCAAAAGGGAGATACTAGGTGGCTTTGATGCTCTTAATAATAAGCTAGATTGTTTTGACCTATAATAGCTTTGAGTCTTTCTAAGTGAATAAACTAACTACTTATAAATGTAGTAGTAGGTAGAGTATCTGTACAATACATCAGTCAACATTATATTGCCAAGTAAGTGAAGATTATTAGAAAAACCTCACAAGTATATGATATACTGGAAAGGGCTATGACAATAGTATTTCCAGGTACAACTGACTCTTGCTCAGCTAATTCTTATTATTACAGCTAATATTATAATTTGAAACACCTGCTAAAATTTTACTAAATGATTTTTCAGATACATGTCATTTCACCAACAATCATTTCACTGACAGCTCAATTAGCTGATATCACACCAAGTAATAAAATACATACCTGCAACTAATAAAATACTAGCCCTAACCCTATATAATGTCAGCTAAGTGAACTTTTAGTGAAATAATTGTTAGTAAAGTGACCAGCACCAGAGTTTTTAGTAGTGTTTTGATCCTATTTTAAAAGACCATTTAGAATTAAATTTAGATTGCATCAACAGATTCGATTATAATTTGAATTTTTAATTCAGATTAGTAATTTGAATTAATTTGAATTCATTTATAGAAATTAGTGTTTCGATTGAATTTTTTTTTGTTATCTAATTAATAATTGCAAATCTAATTGGCATATGCTTCAATCATGAATTTGGTTCATGATATCACATATTACAAAAGTTCAGAAATTGGTCACAGGGCTTTACTTTCGATTCTGATCGTTAAAATTCTTAATGATATTATGTGATCAGGTTACAAATTTAGGGTTATGAGGAGTGGTATTGTTTAATAAATAAGGTAGTTGATACTATGATCAGTGTTTATCAGGTAATGTAAGAACATATAAAGGGATCAATACAAATTTATTAGTTCTTTTACTTTTACTCTGGTTAATTATAAATAGATGTTTTTGATTATTATGACAAGTGAATATAACAAAATACGATTTCAGTATTTGTTAGAACAAGAGAATAGTAATTAGAGAACTTAACTTTATACTATGGAGATTTTGAAGTTTAAACTCAACTGAGTTATCTTTTATTGAAGCAAAAAAGGTCAAGTACTGTATTTATAACTTTTACTTTACTGCAATGCTTATTATTGTCTTTTACTAACTATACTAAAATAGGGGTCGTCTAAAGCCATGTATCCACATGACATTTTCGTGTAAATCAACCAAACGGAGTCGCAAAATTTTGTTTACACAGAATCAGCCTGAAGAAGTCAAAAAACAAAAAAAAGCACAAGAGCATAAAAACGGCATTCTAAACCTATCTTGGGCCATTAATAAAAAATGTCGAGAAGGTAATTTTATCTATATTTGATCCTAACCCTAACCCCAACCCTAATGCTAAACAGTCTCTGATACGAATTTTAACTAACTAAAATTTCAAAAAATCACGTGGGTACATGGCTTTAGCCATCCCCTTAAAATAGGAAAATGTAATACAGTCAGACCTCTCTAAATGCATATTGTTGGGACCAGCTCTGAGGTATGCATTTAAGGAGGTATGCATTTAGAGAACATTTATTTTTATAAGTCAAAATGGCGAAATGTGGCGTGCTTCCATCTAAAAGTTTTTTTTTTACTAAGCTAACAATACATGTCCACTAATTGAAAGTTGTAAAGCTTGTCGAGGCGCATCTAAAGGTGGTTAGATCATCCAAATCGGCCCAGTGGATGGCGAGTTATCGTCGAAAAACGATTGGCCGACTATATAAAATTACATATGAAAATCACTATAGGCGAAATGTGGTGTGCTTCCATCTAAAACTTTTTTTCTTACTAAGTTAACGATACATGGCCACTAATTGAAAGTTGTAGAGCTCGTTGAGACGCATCTAACAGTGGTTAGTTCATCCAAATCAGCCCTTTGGGTGGCGAGATATCGTCGAAAAACGATTGGCCGACTATATAAAATCTCTATGTAAACAATGTTTTACAGAGATTTTATATAGTCGGCCAATCGTTTTTCGACGATATCTCGCCATC
>QKWP01000370.1:0-19075 GCA_003550325.1 Gigaspora rosea | reverse complement strand
CAAATTCGATAAAAATTTTTTTATTTGAATTCTATGGATCCATTGAATTCAAATAAAAAATTTTCATCGAATTTGGACAGGTGGTTTTAGAGATATCTTCGCTAAAAGTTAGAAAAAAGTCAAAACATCTATCAAAATAGAAGCTATGCCAATTTTTTTAAAAAATTTGAGCAAAGTCATGACAAAATCAATCATATGCAGCCATAGCATTAGTACCCACACAGAAATCAACTCAGTTTAGATCCCACAAAGCCAATATAACATACTTTATTAAAATATTTAATTTATTAAACACAGACAATTACAATATAATAGAAAAAAAGAAAAACTAAAAATTGTCACACGATACTAATTCGTGCTTTAAAAAAACCAACACAATGCCAAAGTATTTGCGATACTAATAAAAATTGACTTGCATATCAGAACCACTACGAACTTCCACCCTACTCATACTCAAGAACAATGAAACGTCCAAATTCAAAAACACGACACCGAAACGACGAAGCGAACCAATTATTCTAGAAAAAAAAAAATAAGCCAAGAAAAAAAATCAAAAACACAAGACTTACCAATAAGAATATCATAAAATCACCAACGAAATCTCTGCAAAGAAGTTCACTAACGATGTCAACGAAATCTTCACAAACGACATCAACGAAACCTCCACAAACGACGTCAACAAAACCTCTACAAACAATGCAAAGTCCAAGAACATCGAAGCCCAAAGTCACTACCAACCCAAAACAACTGAAATAGAAATCACTAACTACGGCACCAAAACGAAGCCCTAAATTACTATATACGACGGCAATTAATTTGAGAAAAGAAAAAAAAATAAGCCATGAAAAAAAATCAAAAACACAAGACTTACCAATAAGAATATCATAAAATCATCAATAAAATCTCTACAAAAGACGTCCACAAACGACGGCAACGAAACCTTTACAAATGACGTCAACGAAACCTCCACAAACGACGTCAACGAAACCTCTACAAACAATGCCAACGGAATGGCAAAGTCCAAGAACATCGAAGCCCAAAGTCACTATCAACCCAAAACAACTGAAATGGAAATCACTAACTACAGCACTGAAATGAAGCCCAAAATTACTATATACAACAGCAATTAATTTGAGAAAAGAAAAAAAAAAACAAACCAACAGTACCGAAATGATGAAAGCCCTTCCATAAACGAAGAACTGAAACGTTAATGTTTCAACTTTTTATATACCATCCAACATAGATTGATAAATGTACAGAGCAAAATCTTCCTTTGCCGATTTGGAGTTACCACAAAGACGGCGCCGAAATGACGAAAGTCATATTTCGTAAATAACGCCACCTACGGCAGCTCTACTAACTCGAAGAAAAAAGTGTTAGTTAAGAAAAAACAAAACCAACGAAAAAAAAATTAAACCTACAACACAAACAAACGAAACAGAAAAATAGATCAAATTAGATCAAAAAAAAAACAAACCTTTAATTAGATCGACGATCTGATCTTGTGTTAGTATCTGGCGATGCATAGTTAGATCGTTCGACCTTGCATTGGCAATCGGATAAATACATGAGCTTTAGTCATGTGATTTACTTGGTCTTTGATTGGTCCAAGTGGGCAGAGATATATAAACTAGGCATCTCTAGCTAGAGATACCTAGAATTTCCCATATATATATATATATAGTAGGGTCAGGTTACCAGAACCCCTCACAACGTACCTGATATGGTACCACATTATCAGTTTAAACCAGATTGCATAAGAATTTTAAACATTTATATTATGCTTAAAAGGCAATATGATTTTAATGCTAGTGATAAAATGTTAATTTGACAATAATGAAAGTAGGATTATTATCTGAATAATCCTTATCCTTTATCCGAAATGCATTAGGTTAGGAATCCATCCATATTAAATTGACGGATACGGATATCCGCATCTAATCCGAATGATCGGATCAATCCGAATTAGCCGGATTGCGGATCGAAACACTGATTTGTAAGTTATTTTCGGTGTATAAAAGGTAGATACATTTTTCTAGACCTTGAGTTGTTTAAAGGAATTGGAATTGCTATATTATATTGTATTATACTAATATATTACATATTAATTATAGTAATTTTAGTGCAATTCTCAATTTTTTATCGATTGCATTTTTATAATTTTTAGAAAAAAATAGTAGAGCTTTGCATTACAGCTATTGTCATAACTCCTGGGACACTTAAAAAATTTTTAGTTGGCCAAATTAACAAGTTATTGAGTCAGAATAAATAAGTAACAAACATCGGCCAACATCAAGAACTTATCGATTCGATCATCTAAGTTTTTTTCAAGCCCAGAAATAATGATAATAGTCGTTATAAGGCATACAAATTTACAGAATCAGTTTTCATATCCATCTGATGTGAGGTTGAAAAATGTTAACAGGCCGATATGTGTCAGATATGTATTAAAATACACCTAATTCTACCATAATAGTGGAAGGCTACGAGTGAGGTGTGGAAAAACGATAAATTAGAGTCTTAGATTGGAGCTCTATATACGTCACGAGGATTTAATGTGATTGGATAAAGAATGACCTATATGATTTTTACTTATCAAGGGTATTATAACAAAATATATGAATCAAAGTTTGGGATCTATCAAAAAATTTTTTTATTGCAAGAGAAAAAGTAATGTTTAAGCATTGTCATAAGTAAATGACCTTCGATATTATCACTTGACCTTACAGTCATGAATCATTTGATCGGGATTAGTGAGTAGTAGGAGTCTGGTTTTCACACAGCTTATCCCAACCTTCCTGTTTCTTTAGAGCTAAAATTTCACCTGGAAGTTCAACAAATTGAGCCATCATGCCAACTTCGACGTGCCACTTAAAATTGTAAAAAAAAAAAAAAAATGGTTACACTTTTTGAAATGGACTCATTAAAATATCAAGAGAACATTCGCACCTCGATATGGCAATGGAAAGCCCAAACTCCAGGGTTATCCACCTTAAATCGAATTGTTGCAGTGCTTTTTTTTAAAAAAAAATAATAATAATAAATAGAAGAAATTAATGTATGAATAAAACCATAAATAAAGCATTTGTAAACTAACCCTTTAGGAGGAACAGTCACGGTATCACGACTAATCGGTGTTTCGTATATAGTTGGTCCTCCCTTTCCAATTTCAGTGATCTGCATAACCTCAAAAAAGTGACCATGCTAATAAAGTATATACATATTTGTGAGCGATATTCTACTAATCGTTAAAAATTTACTGAATAAATATAATATGACCAGGGTTTAAATACAGGATAAAACTTACTTTCACAATGTGAAAGTAAATATTTTGTTGCTTTTTTATGTGCATGAAAATCTTTTTACAAAATTCTCGCACATCAAAAAACTCTTGCATATCAGCACTTGTGCATTTTGCGCGTTCAATTTTAAACCCTGAAGTCTAAATGTCGCATGGTCATATAACACTAGCAATAGTAAAATATAATCATGTGACATCTAGAAAGTTAGTCTAGAAAGGTGTGATTTAATCTAATTTTACCAAATGCAACGGATGGGCGACATCGTCGGCATCTAAAAAAAAAAAACTTAATTATTTGTTGAAGTAGTAGTAATAACGTTTACTTTTAAATTATATGAATATATACTAGCTAAAACAACTTCAATCGTATCATCTTTTCCATCCAATATAAGAACATTCTGAGATTGGGTCCAAGAATTCACATTTTTAGCTTTCTCGCGTAAGTCGTATACCTCTTTTAATGTATTATTGGAATCAGGCAATGCTTGATACGCATACACAAACGAATTTACTGCGGTGCCGGCAAACACTTCACCGACTGTGATTTCTTTAATAATGTCTGTGAACATGGTAAGTTTCAAATTAAATTGTTTATCAGGTTTTTTTTTTAGACCAAGGTTTTGTTTTGATGAAAATGGTGACAATAAAGTCAGATTTAAATCAACACAGCCTCCCAAATCGTCAGTCCATGGACTCGTTTGTGGTACAGAAAATTTTGAATCATAACTAACTATCGATCGAATTGTTTCAACTAATTGTTTCTTTTCATTGCAAGGTGTATTATATCGAATACAGTTTGGGTTTGCCTGTAGACGCAACCAAAAGTTCTTTGTATTCTTTGCTTCTGCTTCTGAAGTCTTATGAGCAATCACCGAAAACCTTTGCCCAACATGAATAGGTACACGGTGGACCTGGTTTGATGTATCGTTTGATTTTACGTGACTGACTTTCTTCCCATCAACCTCGATAACTTCTAACACATGTCCATCAATAGAAAAATAGTATTCTATTAATGCACTAGATATATGTAGATATATGGTTTTAGTTTATAGAAATAGAAGATACAAAAATTCAAGTATGACAATTTTTATTATTACCCCGCGTTGGTTATACGGAATCGATATTTATCTTTTTTTTCCGACAAATAATAAATTATTCCTGTGTCGGCAACAAAGCCCGACGAATCACGAATTATTTCTCCTTTGTTAGTAACAGTGCATGATTTACAAGATTTGTCCGTTGCATTATTACAAGTTACTGTTACTGTGCCTTCACAAATTCCTTGGCCTTTACCATTAATCAGAACCGAGTACGGAACGGGCTAATAAAAATAAAAATGTAATAATATTTTGTGAACAAACTTTTTTTTTTTAAAAGGAAAGTTTTACTATCTTTACCTCGTATACTGCAGGGAGGGTCACCTTGGAAATATGGTACCTATCTTTGTATCCTTCTAATAAAACTTCTGCCTTTTTATGATACCAATCTGATACAAGTACATTGATATCCTTATAGTTTTTATATGGCTCTTCTTCATCCCTAATAATTAATAAACCATAAAGTCCATCCATACGCTGAGGTTTATAATGTGAATGACTAGGTTTTATATTATATTTCAATTATTTCCTTTATTATGAATGTGTGATAAACTTAAAATCATCATAGTTATTTGAATTGTTTACTTACTACCAATAAGTACCAGGTTCTTCATTCGCATAAAAATCGTATACAAATTTTACATCGCGTTGAATTGGACATTGAGTTATGGCTGGAACTCCGTCTGAGAAAGGAGTTTGTTTCATAAGAAGTCCATGCCAATGGATCGTAGTCTTTTCATAATATATTCCTTTTAAATCTTTTTCAAGTTTATTTGTTACTGCAATTCGAATACGCTGCTTTGGTTTCGCACAAATAGTTGGCGCAGGAAATTGGTAGCAGCAAGTATCTACACCGTCACGCATAACTGTCTGATTAACACATTTATCATCAGAACGGTGGACAAGTATAACTGGCCGTTTAGCGCAACCATCATATTCACAACTATGGAAGTCGGTGATTGTCCATTCAATTGTACCCTTAGCAATAGTTGTTTCATCAACATCACATTTAAATGTTTCGGGTTTCCACTCGATTTTACTTCTTTTTTCTAGAGGAGTTGATAAGACCGAAAATGTCAAAAGAAAAACTCCAAATAATACAGCATAAATTAATTGTTTCATTATCATTTTCATGGTTTATTTGTTAGAAACTAAAAAATAAAAGATTCAGTTAATATTTACTGCTCTTATATAAATTATCCTACAAGACTTAGCCCTAATGAAAAGTTCAGTGATATAGGCTTTGCGTTAAATATTTGTGTTTTGTATAATCAATTTTTTTTCCATCTTAATCAATCAAAAATAATTTAACCTATTATTTTTAAATCGTTCAATATTTATTTTTACGCCTTCCGGAAATTACCGAATCTGTTTTATGCTTAGAAACTAGCCTGATGTTTGCAGCCAACTTAAATTTATCAACTTGACTAAGCTAATATTTAAAAAAAAACCAGCTTAGCCGACTGCCAAGCCGATTTTTTCTGCTTGTCGTTTATGTTTAATTATCTAGTTTTCCAAAATACGTATCTAGACTTCCTTGAGTTATCTCAGTGGACTAGACTTCCTTGAGTTATCTCAGTGGACTAGACTTCCTTGAGTTATCTCAGTGGAAAGATCACCGATTAGATTTAAAAAACCGCGCATAGCACAAAATTTGTCTATGAAATCCTATTTTGGTCATGTTCGACTAATTAGTCGACTAAGCATATTAATTTTTTATTCAAAATTTTTTAGTCGACTAAACCCTAATCCTGAGAAAACAAAATGCCTGGTCATATGATCTCAGAAATTAAAAAAATTGTAAGTTAATAATTCAAAATAATAAGTATAATTAAAAATCAGGAAAAGGGCATATATTATAATCAAAAAATGTTTGCTTTTTTTCATCACGTCATGAATTTCGATTGTTTTATTCTTCCATGGTATGTAGTTATAGTAAAGTAAGTTATGGCTTAGTCTTTCTGGATTAACAAATAATGATGTTTGTTTTGAGAGAAATAAGCTGTAAATATTCGTAATTTTCGCTATTTTATGTCACGTGAAAATTGTAAGTATTGGATATGTTTAAAATTGCAGAAATTTATCATTATGATTATGATAAATAAGAATTTTGGTTTGTTTTTATTTTTTATTTTATTCTTTTTTTATCAAATAAATACGCAACTTAACTAGCACTCGCAACTAGTAATAAGCAATTTGAGGATTTCTTCAATATCCAGCAGGAGATCTATATCACGCGCATGTTATGTAATATATCTGATATAGGTAGACAATCTGTAGGTTCTTGAATTTCCTTAGATATGAAATTTTTGTTCAATCCTCGTAAAATAGATCAGATTCTACTATCACCATTCAATGCTACCCTTGCTATATGTGTGTAAGCGAGAACTCTATAAAATTATGCGCAAGCTGGTTGATTCTACAGCGATAGAATATTTTTTTTTGATTGGTTTTTAAAACAAATTGATTATTGCAATGATATTACTTCATGATTGACTTTAAAAATTACGCAACGACTGAATAATCAAAATTTGTTCTATTATAAATTTCATATTTCGATTTACTCGAATTTATGATAATTCAATATTAAGAATTAATATAATTTAATTAAACAGGAAAATTAAGTTATAATTGATAGAGTTAAAACATCACGGCACATTTTAAACATCCCAAAATTTGAAAAAGTTAACTACCACATGTGATTCATTATATATCGATATCAATGTGTAATCAATAGAACAGAATGTTTGTACTTCATGTGTTAACTTAGCCAATCCTCATGCTCGTTACATTCTGATTTAAACAATGAAATGCACAACAAAATACATATATGTAAATAATTTTAGTTAAAATTATTTTTAATATGCGACAATAAATTTAAAATGGTTATCCGAAATTTACTGAAATTTTAAATGGATGAGAAATTGGGTTAGACACAATGTTATTATAGATCGGAACGCCAATAATTTTTTTGAGATTCAATCTTAGAAAATCAATAATAAATTTGGTCCCCAAAAATATATTTGAATACGATAAACTATCTTAAGTATAGATTGTCTTTTTTTATTGCATCATTGAACAATAATAAAAGCCCCAAATTTTCGAATTAATAAATGTTTCTCATATCTAATAAAGCCTCGATAATTTGTAATATATTTTGACTTAAAAATAATAGAAAAAAAATCTTTTCAAAAAAAGTATAATGTTTATTTTTCTTTTTAATAATAAAGGTCGGATAACAGGTGTTATAAGCCAAATTGACTCAAACAAATTCTTGTGATTTATTTGTTATAATGTTTATTTTTCTTTTTAATAATAAACAAAGGTCTGATAACAGGTGTTATACGCCAAATTGACTCAAACAAATACTTGTGATTTATTTGTTATAAAAATAAATCAGTTCTTGGATGCGAAACATCCAATAACAGCGTATCTGGCTTTGAATTTAATGCGCTTGACAATTTGAGCCCTTTCGGGCCCAGGTTAGTACATTAAATTCAAAGCCAGATACTTCTTTTATTTGATCATAGTACTATATTCTTCCAAATAAAACAGTTATTGGATGCTACACATCCAATAATTATTTATTATTTATGTATTTTCTTTTATCATCATAATGGCTTATATGGCTTAGAAATTATCTTATACGTAACTTTTTCGTGATTTATTATTCTTTACAATTGAATTTATTCAGTTTAGCGTACTTTAACGCCCAACATAGTAAAAATTTTTTTAAGAAATGCATGCAACAATTGTTCATAATATTACAAAAATACCCTTTGTAATTGAAACTTTAGATATAAGGAATTCGTCCTACTTTGCTATAATTAAAAAACTATTTTTATCTAAAAAAAAAATTTAGCGCTACGTTCCTAATTAACTCACAAAAAGTGAAGCAACTTATTTTAAAAAAATTTTAAAGCTATCTACCTAGTGAAGTCTTTTTATAACATTGACCGTATCTATACTCTCCCATAATGTGCCTAAAGATGAATCTGAAATCAGCGAATTATTTTTTTGCTTAATTATACAAATTAGTAGTAATGTCGTTTGACGAAAAACAAATCTTATGTGAGAGCAATGCATTCTCGCAAAACCTGCCAAAGATGAAAGATAAAAAAGTTTTAAAGGCTGTACAATAGTTGGATGCTAAGTCATTATCTTTGAATAGTCCTTAATTAATATAAATTAAAAGCCATGCCTTAAACCTCATAATTAAGAGTGCTTTATGAAATATATAATAATGATCATATTTAAATATAGAGATTACATAATTAATTTAGGTGATTTTACTTGATTATATTGTATATATAAGCTTTGGATTTTTAAAATTTATTATTTTATATATTTTTTTGTGTTAGTTTCGTCACATTTTATCAGTTTGTCACTTTTAGTCAGTTCCGTTATTTTAATTTTTTTAACAGAATACGAAATCTAAATTCGTTTTTCACCAGTAACAAACATACAGGTTTCGTTTAACAACTCCAGTTAGTAATAATAAATTGTATACTTTATGGGAATTGTCACAGCAAAAGAACTCTTTGTTTAACATTAAAAAGCTTTTTGGTTTTATTATTTTTTTTCTTTTTACGTCTTAATTTTTAACGTTAATCATCATTTCTGGTTGCTTTACATCTGTTGGCAATCGACGTTGGCTCAATTCATAGTACCCACTAATTTCTCATCAAATTAACCACTAATCACATTCAAAGTTGACTTAGTTCTTGTGCCACCAATACATTCGATATTGGCTTAGTTCTTGGTGCCCACTTATACATTCACATTGGTTTTATTTCTTGGTGTTTATTTGAAGTTGGCTTGATCCTTAGTGTTTACGTTCAATATTAGTTTAATTTTTGGTGCTCGTTAGCTTAATTTATTTTCTTTAATCTTAACTGTTCTCGTTTAACTTATTTTGGGGGTTTTTTTAAATATAAAATTGGCTTTGCTAATTTACTACCCTCAATATCAATAAAATGAACTATACAATTATAAATAATGTGCGAATTTTAAATTGAGACCATTTGTTTAAAAAATCGGTTTATTAAAATAATATTTAATGTGTTTGTTGAAACATGCATCTGTTTAAAGCTTACGCATTCCAAGTTGCAATTAACACAAATTACGCACATCACCTTAATATTGCTGTATTGGCACCAAGGTGCTTCGGCGCAAGAATACATTTGAGGCACAACGTGAGGTAGAGGATGGTATTCTGGCGGGGTGGGTTATGCTATATTTGAAACTTTTTTTATCAATATACAAGTTTTGAGCATTTTTCATCTATAGAGCATTTTAAATTTTATTAATTTGGAATAAAAAAAAAAAAAAGCTCAGGTCTTAAGTTGAATTTTACGTAGAGCTTTCGCAAAAAATAAAACATAGAACCTTTGAGATAGTCCTGATAAATATTTTTCATTCAATGAAACTCAAAAAAGAATGATTGTGCAATCCTTTAGAAATTCCCATTTTTTTGTAATTAAACAATATAAAAGTAATATTCAATTCACACTTCTGAATTCGCTAATAACAACTTGATCATCTATCATAGTTTTGATTACTTAATTAATGTCTCACCCTAATGTGCAAGCCATGTGCATAGCCAATGATTACACGTATTACTTGAAAATCTCCGGAAAAATTAATCACTTCATTATCATTATAGCAATATTTTGCCTAATAAAACCTAGTTACAGTGGTCTACCATATTATTGTGGATACTTTTAAAAATTTATACAAAGCTAAATATATATGATATTGAACTAAAAATTAAATTATAAGTTCTTTAAATCTATATCTTTTAAATAAAAAAAGTTTAAAAAATTTTATGCTAAAGTTTTTAAGATAGTTAAGTTAAAGTAAAATTTTAGATTTTTATATTTGACTGATTTTCTAAATTTTAATATAGTTTTTATAGTAATTAGAATTGCTAAATATAGAAATATATAAACTTAAATTTTTTATCAATAAACTAGCAATTTTTTTAAATAAAGTTATTTAGCATAACAAATTGCATATATGTTAAAATATTTAGTTAGTCACTATATATAGTAATAAAATTACTATATTTGGTAATTAATGTAATTTTGAATTAATAATTGCATTTTTATATTTAGAAATAATAACTACTTTAAAATTTTTTAAAATTTTACAAAAATCTGAAATTATATGTAATTTGTTATACTGAATAATTTTTGCTTATTTTTGAAATTTAATTAGCTTAATAAAAAATAAATTTTTACTATACAGTTATTATTTTAATTAATTTTGTACAATAATAAAAACTAGTCAAACATAAAAATCTAAAATTTAATTATTTTAAAACTTAGCATAAAATTTTTTAAACTTTTTTTATTTAAAAGATATAGATTTATAATTTAATTTTAGCTTAATTTCTTATATATTTAGCTCTGTATAAATTTTTAAAAAGTTTTCACAATAATAGTAGACCACTATAGCTGCATAATATCATCTTATAAAACCAGAAACAGATAACCTTGATATTGGTTAGATTTGAATATTTAATAAGATAAAGAAATATGCAGTTTATTATTAACTTAGTTAGCTATATATAAGAAAGGAAATTCAACCATTCTTTGTTATTTTTAGTAATAGTTACTAACTACCATGTATTCATTGATCTTTACTAACAAACTTCACTTGCTTGGCTAATACTATAATATATGATAAATGAAATATTGTACCAGATACTACTACTAATATGCTAAAGTTGGCTAATACTGAAGCTTTGACTTATTTTGATATAAAATTTTAAAATTTTCTTTGAATATTTGTTTGTTTTTGTTTTATAGGATTAGTGTAGGGTTTGGGTATAGATTTTAGCAGTGCTTATATTTCTAATTGAAACCTTTGAGCTTAGGCTTAGCCAATTTCAGTATCAGCCATGACAAGATTCAAAGTTCATTATTTTTAGGGTAAGTGTTAGGTTTTTCTTATATGTTTTTACTATCAGTTGAAGATATCAGACCTGCTAGTTAAAGCTACTTAAATAGTAAATACTAATTAAGAAAATTAGGATAGACTTAGATAGATCAATGTTTCCATTGGAAAGCATTTTTTACAATGGTTTCAAGTTTAAGAACAAGGTGTGAAAGAACAAATGCAAGTGCAAGTGCAAGAACAATTGCATCATAATAGATAAAAAACATCTTATACTATATCTATTAAAGGAGTATTATATGCCAAACACTATAAAAAAGAGTGTGGCGCCTTAGAGAAGTGGTCAAGGTGTCACCCCCAAGCGGCAGGTTGACAGTTCGAATCCCACTGTTGACGCTTTGAACAATAGGCCTGTGTTCGGTAACCATGTGGCTCAGATTGGTTGGGTTGCAAAAACCTGTTACCTTGGTTCCACCATCTTGAATAGAAGCTACGGCGCAATGGTGTTATTGTTACACCGTAAAATCCAGGGAACCAGAGGAATGGAAACCCGTTTGGCAAGTCCCGAATTAGGAGATAATAGTGAAGATCTACAACGACACTACCAAAAGAAAGTGGGTGGTCGGGATCGGAATGAACCTAATAGGGGCAAGCGGCTTTGTCGCTAAATCCATATCTGAAGTGGAATGGGACACAGAAGACAACGGTAGGCAGTTGGTGCGAGGGTAAAGTAGCCTTTAGGCTGACGATTTATCAAAAAGAGTTGGGGCCCCTTAATATCTGCGTCTGTGCAGTGCAACAGATAGTAATAGGAAGAGCGTGAACCAGAGGGTTTAAATAGGCAATTTCCGTAGTTGGGTTGTAGGTATGGCAGCTAATGTAGAACCTTCGGGCGGACTACTTAAATTAGGCACCAAAAGTGCACGTGTGGCTAGTTGTATCCTCATTCATGTAATAAATATTACGTCCTAATAACTCATAATAAAATCCCAGCCATAGTACCCGGCCTTTAAAGTTTAAAAAAACACTATTAAAAGTTACATTTGATGCCTTTTATACTTAAAACAGATTTTATCCTATAAGCATTAAATAAATATAAATGTACTAGTATATACACATATGCAGACCAATAAGAAATTGCCAAAAAATTTGAGCATATGAATTAAGGTAGCATGAGTATATCTTAAAATTACATACTATGACTACTGGAAAAGAGAATACTGGTGACTAACAATAGAAATCATAATAATTCTTATACAAATTACAGTTACAACCCACTATAATAGCAAGTTCTGTGACAGATTTTTACTGTATCTCATGGTAAAAACACAATAATTACAATACAAACTAACTCACAGACTGTATTGTCAGAATAGTGAGTAAGTTATGTAACAATTTTATAGTAACTTATAATAAAAATTACAATAACTCTATTACAAACTAATTCAATTTTAACTATATAGAAATTATGATAATTTTAATGCAACTAACTTAACCTTAGTTTCATACTATAGTTACTAGAATAGCAAGTTCTATAACAAAATTTTTACAGTAAATCAAGGTAGAAATCATAATAATTCCTATACAAACCAATTTGATTTTAGTTACATATTGTAATCACCAAAATAGCAAAATGATAATTTCAATACAAATTAACTTAACCTTTACTGCTATGTACTATATTAGCAGATCAAATAATAGAATTTTTTTTAAAAAAAGTTAAAGGTGTGACCTTACTTTTATCTATAACAAAATTTTTTACAGTAAGTTATAATAGAAATTATAATAAGGAGTGTGCCATTTATCACATAATATTTTTTACTTAGTAGCTACTCCTATCCATATATAGTGTGATCACTTTATTGATTAATATAATATATAGACATAATCACTTTTTTTGACCATGTATCTATGGTAAAAATACATGATAAATGGCATTCCCTAATTTTATGCAAACTAACTTAACCTTAATTATATACTATGTGTTACCAAAAATTTTTACAGTGAATCATATTAGAAGTTATTATAAATTTAATGCAAACCAACCCAAATACTGTAGTTACCAGTTAGAAAGTTCTATAACAGAATTTTTACAAAAATATAGAAATTATAATAATTTCAATACAGACTAACTCAATCTTTACTACACACTATGGTCACTGGAGTAGTAAGGTTTGTATTAGAAATTTTTATAGTAACACATAATAGAAATTACAATAATTCCAATGCAAACTAACTTAACTATGCAGAAACATGATAATTATATTGCAAAATAACTTATCTATATATTGCAGTTACCAAAATAGCAAGTTTTGTAACAGAAATTTTTTACCTATAATAAAAATTATGATATTTTAATGCAAATTAACTTAATCTTAACTATAGTATATTACTGGATTAATGAATAAAATTCTGTAAGAATTTTTTATAATAATCCTCAATAGAATTACAGCAATTTCAATACAAGCTAACTTAGCTTAAACTACTTAGAAATGCAATAATTCTAATGCAAGCTAACTCAACTGTAACTCAGTAGAAATTGAAATAATTTTAATACAAACTATGTGTTAAAAAAATAGTAATTTTAAACAAATATTATAATAATTTTAATGAAACTAAACTTTAACCAACTCACAATAAATGTTATAATAATTTTAATAAAACAAAACCTTAACCACATACTATAGTTATTGAACTGGTAAGTAAGCTCTATAAGGGGCATGCCATTTATCACATGATTTTTACCATGGATACATGGTCAGAGGTAGTAATCACGTCTATAGATTATATTAATCAATTAGAATTAGATAAAGTGATCATACTATACATGGATAGGGGTGGCTACTAAGTAAAAAATATTACGTGATAAATAGCATGCCTCTAACTATAACAAAACTTTTATATTATTATATAATAGAATTACAATAATTCTAATATAAACTAACTCAACTTAACTACAAACTGAAAAGTGCTTTTTTGATAATCATTTTAATTTATAAATTATAATATAAAAAAAATTGGTCTTCACTTCATATATATCATGTGATGTTGCTATGATTTTTAATTTTGTGAAAGTAACTAGTAAACGTATGTATGTCCTTTTTTTATATTACATTTTATTTTTTTTATTTAACTTTTACTTTGGTAGTTTTTCAATTTAAAAATTAGTTTATATTTTAAACAAGATTTTTTTACAAAGCAGTTGAACTTTACTCACTAAGTAAAATTGGTCAAAATATTTCTTTGCTTACTCTCAAATTTTGATGCAATACAGATAACTTTTTATTAATAGCCTTTTTTGTTTATACTCTTTGGTACAGAAATTAATTTCTTCTCTAAATTATATAATGAAAAACTATTAATAGGAAGTTATCTTTATTGTGCAAAAATTTGAGATAAATGAAATATAATATTTGAGCAACTTTACTTAGTGGATAAAATTCATTTTTAATAAAAAACTTTGCTTTTTGTAATATATTCAATTTGCCATTTTACTAGTATTTATCATAATACTTATATTCACAAGATACCAGTCACCAATCAAGATACCACAGGCATCTTGTAAGTTTTTTTGATTAGATTGTAGTAGACACTGGGTACTCTAGTCACTTCACTATAGTAAAAAATACTTAATATGTATTATACCATGATTGAAATTAGGTATTTATTTGAAGTTGTACTTTTAAAATTAGACTTCAGGCAGGTACTAACTTCAAACATAGCACAGTAAAACAATGCAAAGTTGATTTTCATTTTGCATTACCCACTGATCCATTTTTTTTAATTTTTCAAACCTTTCAAGCATGATGGGTCACTAAAGCGACCATTGGTTGGGAAAGCAATAATAGATATTCATATGGGCCGATTTGTCTCAATTCGTTTATATTACCTATAAAATGATTGATTGTTGACCATTGCTATGTTTATATATGTATATTATAATATATCACATATCGAATTCTATCATAGTCATGAGTCATAGACAAACAATGAACTTTACGCGAAACTATTCCAATGTCTACAATGACTTCTACCTCTGGTTTTCCTTGTTTGTTATGTTCTAAAACTTATGATACAAAGAAAAAATTGTAGAGCCACGAACGAAATAAGCATAAAAACAACAAACTTATTTCACATCGTCATTTGCTTTGTAAACCTTCTGACAACACTTTATCATTTTATCGAGATACAATAATAATTCGCTTGAAAAACAGTCTTGGGTTTAATAGACATTCAATTGGAAAAAAGCATATTACAATTGATGCATTTCCAGAAAATGTTTTTTTGTCTTTATTTGAAAATGAGCAAAATTTTAAATATATACCAAGTCAACAGAAATATCAATATGTTTTAGAAGGTACTGAAGGCGAAGAAAAGTTAAAACGCATATTCAAATATGATGAAATTATATTTTGTGAAGATATAAATACTTTAACACGGGGTTATATTTTATTTGAGGATAATGATGGTCAATATAAAATAACTTTTAGTTGGATGCAAAAGGAGCGTAAGAAAAACAATAAAATTTTTTAACTGGGACTTTATTAATTAATTTTATTGTTAATTCCAGAGAATTTATAAACAAGTAAATATATAGTTAAATTTGAATGTTTTATATTTATTTATAGTACTAATTTATTTACTATTTACAGTCAAAAAAATCTTACTCCACCCTTTCGTGAATCATTATCCAGTTGTGATCATAGTTTACATACAATATATAATTTCCAGGCATCTTCTCTTCAGCCCGCTTTGTTTCAATCAAATAACAAGCTTCCATTAACAAATAGTAAACCAACTTCTACTAATAAATCACACTATAGATATATTTTGCCTTACCCCAATTTAAATAAATGATTTTATGATTTTAAATAACTAAAATTTGAGCTATATTTTTATTATGAAATGTTGATATTTTTACATGTTATTTCAGTTGGAGTACCATTAATTAAATAAAAAATTTGCTGATTTTCAAACTCTAAAATATCATAAACAACAGGTTTTTGTTTTTTACCACCTCCCATCATAGTTTCTCCAAAAAATAATTTAACCTAAGATAATAAAATAAGTAATATGATATTTAACTAATAAATACAAAAACAAATACATACGTACCTGGTTATAATTTTTTTTGATACTACTTGTTGAGAATAATCTAAGCAATAATCCCTTCTTTTTTAATTGACGCATAAAATAGGGTATATGCATGCAAAACATGTGCATATAAGGCATTACATCCTCCTTTCTATAAAGTCCCGGAATTGCTGTTGCAGTATTTAATTGTCCTATAGTAGGCTGGCAAAAAGTTTTAATCCAATTTTTTGCATCTTCTTCAAATTTTAAAATTTCTTCATTGGTATGGGTTGGCTTTCTTAAAAGTTCATATAACTGATAAAATTTACGCCACAAATTTTCAATATTAATTCCACGAATTCCAGATATAAATTCACTTACAGGAAAGTGTTGTAACAATTTTTTATCGGGTCCCATAAGTGATGTCCAACTCCAATTACTTCGAGCAGAATTATGATAAAATTCAAAATAAATGTTAAGATCACTCATTTTTTTTCAATTCTTCTTTTAAGATTTCACTCAAAATCAATTTTTTTAAATAAATCTTTAAATAGACATTCTATCAACACATCTGATATTCGTAATAAAAGATGTAACTCATCAGGAATATAATTAAGTAAATCAATTACAGGAAACAAAGCTAGTTTTTTTTCTAAACAATACAATTTAATTAAATAAATTTTTGTAACAAAAATTAACAAATATAAAAATTTATTTTACCTTTAGTATTTCCTGTAGGTGGCCAAGAAAGATCCATATTATAGCAAGATTTAGCATTACATTCACAAAATAAACAAAAATATTCAGAATTCAGAGCATTTTGACCCATAATAAGATATGTAAACTTCCAATCACCAGAAAATTAAAATTCAATCGACCAGTAGATACTATCATTATCAATTATAGCATTTACTTTTAAATCAGCTAATTGTGAAGCAAATAACTTTGCCAACTTTAGCTAATACTTCATAATCTTCCTTACCTATATAAAGGCATAAACTAATAATATATAATAAAAATTAATTTTATTAAAATATATGGTTATTAAATAAAAAAATATATACATAGTTATATACCTAAATTGATGGTCTGGTTTAAGTACATTATCTCCTTCATTTAATAAACAAAATGTAACTATAACATGGTTTTGTTTTCTTTCAACATTTCTACTGTCACCTCCAAGTTTAATAAATGCATATCACCTGGAATTATTACAGAATTTTTTCCCATTTTCTAAACAGGTAATAGAGCTTTAAGTATTGCTAAAAGAGAACGAAAGGTCCCATTTCCTATTTCACTATTGTTAACTAAAATATCACTAGTATATTCACTACTATCAATACTAAACTAATCATTAATTTCTTTGTCTATATTAAAAATTTCTATATTAATTTGAATGTTCATTAATTCATTATTTTATTTCTACAATCAGCAATTAAATATTCACGAAAAAAGTTGGTACAATAGCTGCTAGACTTCTATATCCTTCACAGTCTAAGAGTTCTTCATCATATACACGTACAATAGCATCAAGTCTTGTTTGAGTTGTAAAATTTTGAATCTTTAAATTTAATGCAGGCTTGATTTTCTTTATAATCAAGTTCAATATGGTGTATATTTACAATTGATTCTCTAAATAAATTTGTTAATTTATGTTTAATAATTAATTCATCAATCACTTTTTATAAATCCTTTTTAAACTATTTAATTGCTTATATTGTTGTGATCGTGAAGTAATATCTTCAAGAGGCTTTTTATGCTTATTATTTTTTATTGTAGTAACAGGTTGAGAACTAATTTGTAAACGAGCATGATATAATGGCTCAATATCAAATCCAAACAAGCAAGGACCAAAACGTTTAGTTAACAGTTTTTGATTGATCTTCTAATTAAATTTATTATATAAATACATATTTGTAAAATTGTGCTATAGAATTTTTAAATAAATTCATACTTGTAAAAACGTGTTAACAACTGCTACAGATAATTTTGTACTTCTAACACTCTATTCTGCATGCCCTTCCTTCCAAGATATTGTATAACGCACCTTTGAATTTGAAATATATTTTGTTTCACACTTAAGACTTCGCTCAGAAACCTCTGTCTCAACTATATAACTATCAGGTATTGGATACTGAGGTGTATTATTTCGAGATTTTTGAGTAAATTTTGGTGTAAGAGATAAACACCTAAAGACAAAATATTGTAATGTGTACAGTATGTCTGTCCTTTTGAATTATAATGTACTTCAATTGTTGATTTATTTGGGTAGTTATGTATAAAGGTACAACTAGAAAATATGCCTATTAATAAAAGTCAAAATTTTTTATATAATTAGAAAAATAATATTATTAAAAAAAATATATTACTTTCGCTTTCTTGTATTTCAACCATTTTAAAGCCAAAACAGGTTTACCATTATTCTAATACTGTTGTTGACCTATAAAAATTACACAAAAACGGGCATAACTCTCGATCCAGTTATTAGAATTCGATGAAACAACCACTATTCGACTCAGCTCTATGAGACGGTTCGAATGAGCTATAGATCATCTCTGTACGACCATTGGTTACCAAGATCGGAACCAATAGATGATCAAGTATCAGATCTACAATTTGATTGGCTAGGCGATCTACTGCGCGCCAAAACGCATATATGGCATTTATAAAACATGTCATATTTATAGCATATATACTCTATATT
>QKWP01000369.1:315412-333330 GCA_003550325.1 Gigaspora rosea | reverse complement strand
GATTTGGGATGAAATTTTTGTGACGCAGTTAAAACACTATGTAATCATTAAAGATCTGCTAATTGTCATATATCGTTTCAAATAATTATGATTATAATTGATTTATAGATATATAACGATTTAATATAAAAAATAATATATATCAATTATAAATATATATTGATTTTTATCCAATTAATTGATATATAACGATATTATGATATATATCAATTATAGATATATATTGATTTTTATCCAATTAATCGATATATAATGATATTTTAATTGATATAATGATATTTATAATCGATATAAAACGATTAAGTGCTATATATCGATCAATATTTATGTATAAAATTTTCTGATATATGAATAATCATGATCTTAAATTAAACAAATTTTTAAAGATATTACTAATTTCATACTACTGTACAAATAAATTTTTTTAATTTCAAACTCGGACATCGGACAATGTCCGTGTCTGAATATGTCCATGTCCGACAAATATTGTGCGGACATTGTCCGGTGACAATCTATTTACTCAGACATAATTCGGACACGGACATCGAACAATATCCAAAATTGTCCAAGTTCACCAAAAATAGCTCAGACTATGTCCGGTAACAACACTGCCTAGCCCTACCTATTCGTATAAAAGCTTGGTATCTGGAGCCCTTATTCTTACTTGCAGGTTCAAAAATCAATACTCCTTGTGGTACTATCCATAGATAGTGTTGTGCATGGAACAGTTGGAACATAGTTGGAACATTTTGAAACATTTTGGAACAATTTTATAAATTGAAATTACTTAAAATTTTATTTAGATAATCTAATTAAATTTTTTTAAAAATATGTTCAGCTTCTAAAAAAATAAAATTAATTTATTAATTATTAAGGCTTGAGATGTAGTTGGGACACTTGGAACACTAGAACATTGGAA
Organism: Gigaspora rosea; assembly: GCA_003550325.1. Classification (NCBI taxonomy): domain Eukaryota; kingdom Fungi; phylum Glomeromycota; class Glomeromycetes; order Diversisporales; family Gigasporaceae; genus Gigaspora; species Gigaspora rosea. The sequence goes on along the minus strand of QKWP01000369.1, from coordinate 332,411 downwards.
CATTGGTACATGGCAAAAAAAGGCTGGAACAGCAAAAATGTACAACACTGCCCATGGGTACTCGTGAGCAGTGTTGTCACTTGGACGTGTCTACACTGCCTGTGAGTAGCCCAGGCATATGCGGAAGCCTATTTAAAATATAGCTTATATATATCAATATAAATAAAGGTGCTAACNTGTCTATACTACGTTTTTTGTCCAACGTCCAAGATTGTCCAAAATCGTCCAAGCCTATGTCCCATGTTTAACTAATCAATAAAGTAATTTAAAAAAATATATAATTATATATTTTTTTAGGTGCTGGACTCATTGGTGAAAAAATTAAAATAGATTATCTTAATAAAATTTTAAGTAATTTTTAATTTAAAAAAATGTCCAAAATGTCCAAAAAACGTCCAAGTGACAACACTGCCTGTGAGTAGCCCAGGCATATGCGGAAGCCTATTTAAAATATAGCTTATATATATCAATATAAATAAAGGTGCTAACCAAAAAAAAATTTACTATAATACCCAAATATAAGCTCATAAATAAATTATTTGTGATCCAGGTAGTATTATGAATCAGGCAAAAAATTATAATCGATTAGTTAGAGTGCTAACATTTATTATATAATATTTTAGAGAGTGGGAGATCAAGAAAAATCTTATTTTAGTTAAATTTAATTGGCTAAAATTCTATTTATAGATCTTACCTGGGAGTAGGGGTAAGCCCCTATAGCAGTGTTGTCACTTGGACACTTTTTGAACATTTTGGACATTTTTTCAAATTAAAATTATTTAAAATTTTATTAAGATAATCTATTTTAATTTTTTCACCAATAAGTCCAGCACCTAAAAAATATATAATTATATATTTTTTTAAATTACTTTATTGATTAGTTAAACATGGGACATAGGCTTGGACAATTTTGGACAATCTTGGGCGTTAAACAAAAAACATAGTATGGACATGTCCAAGTGACAATACTGCCTATAGTAAATGGTAGTGTTCCGCAGATCTGATCCGAGAAGCCAGATCTGATCCGGATTCGGTGTTCAAATCAGATCCGGATCCATGATTTATAAGTACTACCAAATCCGGATCCATATTGGGATCCAATCCGGTAGATCTGTTTGGATCCGTTTTAATAATAGAATTGGCTTATATTGCTAAAAAAATGTTCTCTTAACTTCTAAGGCATCTAATTTTTGGTTTATCTCTAAACTATTAAATAAACTTTGAATGCCTTTTTAAGTTTTTTACGGTTTCTAAGTTTTCTAAACTTTCTAAATTTTCTAAACTTTCTAAGCCTTCTAAGCCTTCTAATCCCTAACACTTATAAAAGAAAGGGACATTATGATAATAAATTTTAGATTTAAAGAACTTTGCATTACGTGCTATGATGTTGAACAAGGAACTTTTTTTAAAAGAAACTTTTTCTGATACCAAAGAACTTTTTGATGTTTAAGGTCATGATGGAGAAAACCAGATAAACTGTATATATATAACAATATTATTTTCAATAGTTCTAAATAATTATTTTGCTAGTTCATACTTGAGCAGATATAATGAGTCGCTGCTGATTTAAATAAATTATCAGAGATTGAACCAGTATTAAGAAGTCGTAAAAACATGGGCATATATGAAAAATCGAACAAAGATAATCTTTCGCAAAAGCAGCTTGTAGTACACTTATGCTTGAGAAATTCTTTAAAATCAGTGAATAATAATTGATATATCTGTAATAATATTTTTTTATAATTTTTATTTAAATTATAAAATATTAGCTTGGAAAATAAATTGGTTCGAAAGTTCTTTTAAAAGTTATTACATTAATTATTAACGATTTGAAAATAATAATTAAAAAATTATCGTAATAATTTCGTAATGATTAAAAAAAAATCCGATATTGTAATGATTAAAATATCGTAATAATTAAAAAAAAAATCGTCATAATTAAAAAAATAAATCAAAGCGATTATGCATATTTAAAAAAAAAGCATTATCTATTATCGGATCCAGATCCAGATTCAGATTTTCTTGTTTGGATCCGAATCTGGACTTGGATTCGATCCGGTTTTCGGATCAGATCCAGATTTTTAAAAATATCTGTCTGATCCGATTCGTGCGAAATACTAGTAAATGCATATTCGGTAATAAAAGTCAGTGTCCTTAGTTAAAAATTTTTAAAAAATCGATTAATAGTTGATTATGTTTAACTAATCAACTAATTGATTAATTGATTAATCAATTAATTGATAATCCGTTTCATAATGGTGTAAGGGAGCCTACTTTTATCACCTGATTTTCTAGGGAAGGGGGGGTCAAAAATTTTGGAAATTATATATAAGACCTGATAATTTTCATATCTGGGGGGGTAAGGGCTACTAATAAACTGAAATCAGGTGATAAAAGTAGGCGCCCTAACCGTATATAATAAATTGCAATGCACAAATTTATATAATTTACTATATAAAATTGCTAAGCCACAAATGTCACTTCACAACAAAGTGAAGTCATTTTTCTACTAAGTAAATATATTTGCAATTTCTAAGTAAACTTGTAGAGCATCATTTTCTGATTTTAATATAATAATATCATTCAAATCTGTTTAATAGATGCCTAGATATTACTAAAAAATGAATTGACAACTAATGTAAACAGACTATTGTTTACGTGAAATGGTATTTTGGACTATAGTAAAATTAATAGTCATGTGCATCACAATTTACTATATATGGCTATATATGATTGCCCTATTCGGAAACAGATTATCAATTAATTGATTAATTGATTAATCAGTTAATCAATTGGTCGATTAGTTGATTAATCGACTAATCAATTAGTTAAATATCTAATATGTACTATACAGTATATATGATTTCTAATATATTTTTAGCAGCATACATGGTATATAGACAACTAATCGATTAACCAATTGAATAATTGATTAATTAGTTGAAAATCGATTAATCAATTAATCGATTAGTTGGTTAAACGATTAAAATCATGTTTGTAAATCAATTAGTTGCCAACTCGATCAACTAATCGATTAATTAATTTTCGATTCATATCACTAGATCCAGGTATGTTAGTCAAAAAAGTTTGCTTTTGTGCTTCCAAGTAAACTTGTAGAAGGGGTTAAGAAGGGTTAGAATCTCAATTTTTAGATCATTTGGTCAAGAATTTACAGAGTTATGCCCAATTTTTCTTGCAAAGAAATTATTTTTTAATAATTTAATACATTGTTTTGAATATGATAGTTAAAGCCTTCGTAGAATTGAGAAAAATTAGAACCTTGATTTTTATACTGTTTTATTAAGAACTTGTAAAGCTATAATTAGGGTTCCTCAAATTCAAATCAAATCAAATATTGGATCAATTTGAATTTGATCAAATCAAATTGACCCTGATTTGAATTTGATTTGATTCAAATATTTGAATTTGAATTTGATTTGAATTTGAATTTTTAATAATAATTTTCAAATCAAATCAAATATTTGTCAAATCAAATCAAATTGACCATATTTGAATTTGATCAAATCAAATATAGTCAAATTTGAATTTGAATTTGATCAAATATTTGATTCAAATATTTGAAGATCAAATCAAATTGCGGAACTCTAGCTATAATTTTCTTAGCAAAAAATATAATAAAAAATTATTGTTAGAATAATTCATCTGATTAATGATTACTACTAAATAAGGTGCGATCATCATGGTCCAAATTTGGTATAAAGAGAAGTGAGGAGGTGATTTTTTAGTGAAATTATATATAAGAAGCCTGATTATATATATTAAAGAAAGAGAGCCTATGATAAAAAATAATCAGGTGATTAATGACACGGCCCTAATTAAAGTTTCAAAAGACACGTGGGTACAAGGCTTTTAGTGATCGCAATCATCTTAAGCGCACGTTAAATTTTATAATAGGACTAGTCCGAATGATGCGATATAGAATAATATTCATACTGGGCTTCTAAACAATTTTGAATACATCCTAATCAATTTGTCAAAATTAAGTGATATATAAAATTTCAATTTTTTTTTTATAGAACTATTTCTAAAAAAAAAAAAAAGCTATTAATTTATTTAAGCAATTCAAAGAGTCTTTGCAATTGTTACATTACATGCACCATGCCGTTGAATAGCTAATGAAAAGGGCTGCTATTTATGAAATTAGTTTATCAAATCAAGTGGTGTTTCAAAAAATTTACGAAAAGTCATTTTCAATCGTTGCATTATTCATATGCTCAAATGCCTTCACCATCTCAACCACGTTCAAAATGCATTGATTGAGGTCCGGAGTAATAACTATCGTTTCCATAGTTACAAGAAATGTTGATATCTGCGGCTGATACTATAAATAATTTAAATTAATTGAATAAGGTGAAATAATGTGAGAAATGTCATGAAACAAATATTGATAGCATTCTATTAACACATTACCGTCCTTGCAATCTCTTTGAATAATCCATATGCCCACCAAAACCATAATTGTGACATGGTATCCGTAATTCCCTGACTTTCATAGGTTTTCAACCTACTATCAAGCAAGCTAACGAACATTTGAGCAACCTTTAATAAAACTTCTTTCTGTTCTCTGGTAACCGCATTCAATGTATTTTCAACTGTATGCAACTCTTGAGTATTAATCTTTTTATCCTCTTAAATGTAGATTAAGAAGAATTGTATTAAATTTAAAAATGACAATATACAGAAATGGTCTATCATGAAACCATAATTACCTTCAGATGTAATGTCCACCCCTTGACCACCAACCTCTGATTGTGGATTTAATACCATTTCCCTTTTACTGGTTACTTGTTTTACACGTGATATAACCTTGTTAATGGTGTTTTTCATAATTTCCCACACGTATGATCTTAAATCATTCGAATATTCCATATTAGAAAATTAATGAATCAAAAAAAAAAGATTATTATAATCTTACTTTGCAATGTCTTTCTCCATCTCATCTGAGAACAGCCATGATATTACAGCAATAGCATCAATTACACGATAATTTAATAATTTATCAAGCAATATGCCCAAGAACTATATACATCCGATAATGACATTTTTAGTTAATTTGCCAAAAGAGAATTTGATGTCAAGGAATATTATTATGAATATTATTTACTTGTGTGTTGTTCACCCAAAATTCAGCGACGATCTTTACGGTGTGCAACCTTGCCTCAGGTGTCTCATTCAAAGACTGCAGAATCAATAAATACCTAAAGATGAAATAAAGCAGATTATAATAGTAATTGAGTCCCTGGTTTGACACATAATGTATTACGTGATAACACGTATTTAATTACCTCTCGATTACGTTCAACACATGGCTAAAACTCTTACTGCCTAGCATCAGCACACATTGTACAAACAAATCACGAATTGTTTGTTCTTTTTCTTTTGCAGGCAGGTCAGAAAAGCTCTTGCCTACCTCTTCCAAGTGTGCTTGTATTTCACTATTAGGGCTTTTGTTTCGAAGTTTACTTATCAAGCTTGTAGCAAAACTATTTAGACGGTGATCTACAAATAAAACACATAAGTTTACATGTAAAAAGCTTTTACAAAAATAAGAGCGAATTGTAAGCATACCGGGATCTTCGTAACGAAAATTTGTAGATGGTTCGGCCGTCGGAAATAAAATAAAAAATTCTTCTGGTATTGTAGACCTGATCCGATCATAATAGCTATAGCGTATTGTCTTTTCTAAAGTCTCCCGTATGAAACATACTTTTGGATGCATTGGGTCCAATTGTAAAGTTGATTCCCTGCAATTCGAAAAAATTGTCTTATGTCATATATGTGTGTCATTTAGGACGACTATAATCTGGAAAGAATATTAAGTTCCTACCAATCTTTCCAGTTCCATACAAAGCCAAAGTTACTGAGATGATGTGCAAACCAATTCCAAAATCGGTAGCAGCATTCAACATCCATAATACCAAGACGATCAAATAAGATTCCTATGGCTTTACCGAGGTAAAGAGAGAGCCAACCGCAAACTTAAGGAATTAATATGTAGCCTAACTGAAATATTTTATAATACACATAATAGAAAAGCAAAGGATATGATAGGCGGAAATGACTCATGCATACTCTTGCATATTTCAGTCAAAAGCGAATGATAAAATATAGGCTTAAATCTAGGTTGTGGCAGGCGAAAAATATGACTAAATATTTCCTATGTATTTATTTAATAATTGATATTATTTCCAATCAAATATGGCAAGAATCGAAATAAACTATTTAATCAATTTTATTTACCTCAACTATAATCTGTTCAAGTTTAAAACCCACAATACTTTGATTCGAAATTGAACTTGCATTAGCTTCTTTGGAATTATCAATTCCCCAATTATTGGAAAATGTGTCCATATCTGGCTCAATTTTTATATCAAGTTCATCTTTAACTTTTACTTCTGAATTTGTTATAGACGTGGTAGTATCTTTTTCAACAAATGTGCCAGATGCAAAATTGTACGGAAGATCCTTTAGATACTTTGTGCATTCTTTACGATTTATCTCATATATCTCAATAATATCATCAATAATATCACGGATAAGAAAATATGAAATGTCTGTCGTTTTATAAGAGTCAACTATTGTCTGCGGATAGTGGATTTTCGAATAAGCAACTAAGCATAAAAAATTAATTTTTTAAAATGAGAAAAAAACTATATTTCTCAAACCTCATCTTCCAAATCGCCAAAAACTCGAAACAAAGGAACTGGTAAAGAATTGCATAGTTTGTGTGAATGTTCTTTAACTATGAATTTATCTACTTCGTGCTATTAATTTAAAATAATTGTAATTTTGTCCAATGAAAACCAAATTTATTCATTTATGAAAAAAATCACACCTGGTCTGATGTTACTAAAAAACTATCATAATCTGACCAAGGTTTTAGAAGAATTTTGCACTAATAAAATGCAAAAAAAAAAAGATATATATATATATATATAAATAATCTAAACACTTCTTAGTAAATAGAGTCATGAAAAATAACTAACCTCCCAGCCTTTATTCCTTAGGCTTTGAATCTGAGACCACAATATATCTAGAGTCTTCATAACCAAGACATATATTAATCGGGTGAGTAAAGGCAAAATAAATAAAGGGGTACACGTCACTAGATAACAGTCAATCAAGACAAGCACATAAATTTTGATCCAAGATTGTAAGTCTATTTTAATGACTATTTATTTATTTTTTTGACTTAACAACAACATTATACGATAAAATACGCATTATTATGTGCTTTTAACTTGATTGAGCCCGTTAAATGACGTTTCGGAATGATTTGGAAAATTAATAGGAAAAAAAACACCAACATCGGATTGATCATATGGTAAATTAGATCCTATGTACGGAGTGACGGAGTGAAGGACAACAGAGCCACCAATTTCCGCAATAGCCCGTTCTCTAGATTCGAAATATCGTTCAATTTTCGATAGTATGCTGTCCAACATTTCTGGACTTCTTTCACGAAGTTGCAATGCCACCTGCATATGAATTAATAGTAAAGTTAAATATAAAATTCCAATGATTATAACCAGTATTGGCATTTTGGCACTCTACTGGCAAATTTCACCCGCCCCCGTAAACTTAATAGATTTATTATAAGTATTATTAATGATTTAAAGAAAATTTTTTAGATGTAAGGATAGAATGCGCTTCGTATAGTACCAACGTGTCAATACTGATTATAGCTTATTTATGCTCAAACTTACAAAAGGTAACGTAGATAAGACAATGTATACTATCGTATCGGCACGATACTGCATAGAGAAATATATGAAGTTAAATAACAATTATTGGAATGTTAAATTATAATAAATACATCATACCAATTTAACATTTGGTTCATCAAGCGTAGTCAACAGATCATCATATATGTCTAGCATGGTTCTTGGTAATATGACGTTAGCGTTTGTCAATTCGGCAAAGAATTTTAACTATCAAAAAAATATATATATATAATAATATAAGTACAAATAAATAATATTAAAATAAAATCATGGTAAAAGTGAAATTTCTCTCACAGTGAATTTTGCCCCACGCCAATTTCCCTCATTCAAACATTGCTGTAATGTTTGTGCAGTCATTTTTACTACTGCGGAACCAATATCAGGTCGTTTAACGTTCACAAGGCCAACGAGGGTACCGTATATAAATGTTTTCATTGGTAATTCCATGAAGCTTGAAATAATTAATGAGGGTATATATGAATACTTAGCAACACAATAGACAATCAGACGCATATAAAAATATCCAAACCAATTTTTTATTGTCTTCAATACAAGAAGTTCATATTTAGAATATTCAGTTTGAACAATATCAGCAATTTTTTCAATATTCTTATGTATTTCTTGGGGAGTCATCTTTCAAATAATAACAATATCAATTATTTACCAACATCTGCCATTCATTTGTTGCAATCGTGAAATTATTTGATAGTCTACCTTATCACCCAAAATGATTAAAAGAGTCGATAGCTTTTTTTCGGGACTGTCGTCTGTAACTTGATCCTGAGATTCACTATAACTCCTACCACGTTCTCGTTGCTTTCTATCGCGTCCGCCATTTCCTCGACGTTCGTCGTCTATAAAAGAGTATAATATAGTAAATTTTACAGTACACAAAGTTTTTGACGTGTCTGCAGCATGAAACTTCAGAACAAGATCAAAAATGTAGTCTCATGAGTCGTACCTCTGTATCTTTTCTTACCACTACCTTGTTATTGACGTGTGGTTGTTTTGTAAAGTAAATTGACAGTAAATAAACACAAATACTTATAAATAGCGCGAAAGTAAAGTAATTTAGTTATGCTTTACTATCATTCCGGCGACTTCCTCCAGTTTCATCCGGTGATCGTTCCATTTAACAGAATAAAAGATAATCAGCTAATATGATAATGTCCAAACTTTAGAGAGTTGTATAGTATATATATAATAAAAAATTCGATATCGATATAGTCTAATTGAATCGTCATTTAATTGGCTGACACCATCACCACAATCACAATTTTCTGTAATGCGTGTTTCGATTAAATGATTGGTACAGGATGAAACTGAGCCATCTTATGGCAAAATTTGGCTTTCTGCACATACGAGAATCCAAAAACCAATTTCCATACACAGATCTATTCCGTGGTTCCGGTTACGATTAAGAAAAATACAGTGTACGTAGGAATTCTTCATATGCTGGAATTTATAAAAAAAGCTTATTTTTTAAAACTTTAAAGCTAAATAATTTTTGATCTACTAGTCCATTTTAAATGATTTTACTACCAAACTGTTCGTCTCTTTAAGACGATTCCAATGAGCTAAAAATTATAAAAATCCAATCACAGTGTCATAAGAAAATGTGCTATCAAATAGGTGATACACCTGAAATTGGTTTAAAATCGGAGCATATGTAATAAACATATACAATACAATAAAATTAGCTTAAAAAAAACTGATCAATTTTAATAGATCATTTTTGTGTAATGTAAGTTGTAGAGACCGTTGTCATAAAAACTTCGAATGGTAAATAAGAAATAACATTTTAACTTTTAATAAGCAACAAAATTTACACTTTTATTTTGTATCAAAAAACATAGATTTAATTCGTGATCCGCGTGGGAACCAGTGAAATTTATTATTAGATTTTGGGGAAATATTTGCAGATCATTTATAAAAGAAGTAAAAAATGGCAAACTTTATTTCATATTAACCAGGCAAATTAAATTCCGGCTGTATTAAAATAGTGGTACAACCGATTATGTAAGACCAAAAGAATCAAGTATCGGTATTTTTTTTAAAAAAAGTTCGATTACTAAAAACTTTACATTGGGGAAATGCCAGATTCTGCCCCTCTAAAACCTTAACTTTTTGCGATTCGGGTACGTACGTATGTAGACTTTTATTACATACTGTCGTAAATTTTTATTTGTGCTGTTCTTTGCTTGTGTTGCGCTGCATATCTTGCGATCCAGTTTTGAATAGTTGACACTTTTGGAACGTCGCTTTCCTCCAGATTACCCATTTTTACCAACTCTATTAATTCCTTCCACATCTCTTCCGCGCTATATCTATTGCTTTTATCAGCGTTACCCACCAAAAAATATCCTTCCAAATAAGTTATTACATGCTTACTAATTCTTTTACCTGCTCCTTTTTTTCCGAATTTTTGATTTTCCTTTAGTGCCCACCCTAATGTAAGTGGAAATTCTTCATGAATGCTTTTTATTTAGTGGTATATTATGAATTTTATAAGTCTATATATTGACATAAAAAATTGTTATTATTAACGGATTTAATATTACTTTCTTCCTTCGCTTGGTTTTTGTAGGTCGTCAGCCATCAAGTGATGAGAAATAACTCCTAAAAATATAGATCAGATAACCATATAATTTGTAGAAAAATATAATAGAATAGTAGCATATTACCTGATTTATGTAGTAATGGGACAAACCATGGAGATTTGGGGGTCGAATGCTGAGCTACTTGAGGATTCTGTTTTTGTATTTCTTTCTTTTTCAATTTCTCTAATTTTGCCGGTTAAAAATTGTTCTATTCACCAATATTAGGCATAGCATGTGCTCTAATGTATCCCTCATAATCGTCATCGCATTGCCACTCCCATGAGAACCAATTGGAGTTGCCCGGTAAAGTATTGATCTGTTTTTTTCCTGAAACTATTTAAAAGGTCAAATTATCCTATAGTTTAAATCTTATACACTTGTCTTACCTTTAGTACGTTCTGTTTCTAAGTGGGCTACTTATGTTCCACTAATTCCTTCAATCGCTAATTCAATATCTGATCCCTGTGAAATATCAAATCCTAAACGGACGCGACGACTGATTGCGTGTGAAATCTAGAGATATTCAGAAAAAAAAAAAAAGGAAATAAAATAAAATAAAATAAAAAGAATAAAATAAAACCGAAAAAAAAATTGGTAGATAAACCTGTGCATGGTGAGAATCAATGGTCGTTTTGGCTTCCCCGGCTTCGAGAAAAGTCCATTTTCTAACATGGATGTTGTACCATTCTTTCCATTGCCCCATAATCATCATTAGATCTGCATTGTGATAATGAGGTCCATTATCAGATAAAAAAGAAATCCATTCGGGCTGAGGATTAAGTTCAGTTATTGTGGCATGTAACGAGGAAGCTATAAACCAAGCATCTTGGCATAAATCCGTCGACCAATGGTCAAAAGCGCGAACTTGTAACTTATTGCTATCGGGCAGGTGAGTATATATCAATACTGAGTGCAATGACCATCCCTTTTTTCCAAAGAAGTCTTGTTTTGTTTCACGTGCACTTTTGGGTAGAATTTTCATTTTATAGTCTACAACGATCACGGCCCCTTTTTTATCAAGTTCACCTAAATGCGCATTAAATTGTGCATTTAAATAAACTTTTCTTGTTTGATGTGCCAAATAGTATAATAAGTATTCTCGTAGTTCTTTTAACTCTTCATGAATTTCAGATGGTGTATGATCTTGAATTTGTCTAAATAAGTAAAAAAAAACTCCACAATGATTACAGGTTAGTTCATGCAATTCTGAGCAGGTTCCAAAAGCATAGAGCATACAATGATTAATGCAGGTATCGTGTTCTATATATCCAAAAAAATCCACTTTTAGTTCATTTTCATAATCTTTTTTTAAATATCTCTGTAGGTTATTACATTCGGATAATAATCGTTCCTTATTATTATTGAATTACGAATTAGTCGATATTAAAGGGTAACCACGTGTCAGATTCAAAATTGACAAGTTAATGACATACCTTGAATACTATTCAACTTGTAATACGATGATTTCGCGGACATTTATGCCTGTGAAATCATCATATTACAAGTTGAATAGCATTCAAAGGGCGCTAGAATACAGATTAGTATAATATGGTATGGGCCGATTATGAAAATCTGTACCATACCGCTATATATATTAACGTTAGGGTTAGCAATTATAGGTATGGTTGTTCCGTACCATACTAATCCGTTTATCCATACCATACTGATCTCCAAAGGGCGCCAATTAATATGTTGAATTTAATACCTGATGGTCCAAGTCTGCATAGTGTTGTACTAATGCTCTAAGCTCATCAAATGTTTCATATCCATACATATTACAGATTGAGCAAAGACCACCTAAGTCTTCCTTATGTTTATATTGGCCGCTTTGTAGATATTTATAAAACGATGACCTTTTAACGCCGTTAGGATACTCTTCATGAAACCGTTCCCATAAAACCTCTTTATTATTTTTTAGATAATATACAGGTAATCCAGTAGTACTATCTGTTTTATAAGAGCTCATTACTACGTTCGCTTTATTTTGAAAAAAATATTCAATTTGTTCTTTCTTTTCTGGTACTAATTTTTCTAAAGTAATCTTAGGCTTTTCAAGTTGGATACCTCCCGGACCATTAATACACGCATATTGGCGTGCTTCAGCAATTAGATAGTTTGAGACCTAAGATAAATATTTTGTTAGTTCAAATGTTTTTTAAATATTGCTTTATGAGATACTAACTGGTAACTTTTTTTTAATTGCATCATAGGGAATTTTGTCTGCAATAATTGACAATATTCTCCTCTTTCCATCTATTCCACGAATATTAACGTCTAAGGCATCCTGAAATGCATTCCAAAATTGTTCTGCGACATTTTCATGATTTTCTGGAGTAGTACTAAGATATCCGCTTTCATACAACTGCTTTAACGTCGCTTGGTCATTTGTCGGGTCTTTTGATCGAGTCCAAAATTCAAACTACAACTGTGAAGTTAGAATTATATATGTTATGCGTCAGATTAATATTTGTGTCATTTTAAAAAATTATCCTAGTCGTTTAAATTTTGCTCTAACATAATTTTTTTTTTTTTCAGGGGAACGAAGAACAGCTTATGAAATCTGACACAAATTTTAATCTGACGCGCAGTAATATTTGTTTATCATTTATTTATTTAAAAGATTTACCTTAGATTCTTTTCCAAAAGGTGTTATGTTGGTGCAGCCTGTATATTGTAATAAGGCTCTCCAGGCGCGCAATTCGCGGTCTTTAATAATATAGTTTGGTGGGTATATTTCTTGTAATTTTGTTGTTAATTCAATAAGATTACTTTCTTGATTTTGCCAGCTAATAAAAAAATTTTTCCAAATTATTGACATATTGATATGTTTTCTTAGATTATAATTAAAAAGCGTATTCATTATTTGTTCATTTTGCCAATCGTCTACTGTACACGAAAGGGTTAGTTCTTTGTTGATTTCTGACTTCTTTCGTTCATGTTCAAGTCCAAATAGCGTGTTTTCTGTAAATTGTGCTAATATACCAATTTTATTCCAAACAGAATTAGGGTTAGTATCACGAAAAATCTGAATTTCTTGAAAATTTTGATAAATTTTAACAATCGCTTCTTTATTATTAAATTTTTGAAAAAATATCGTTTGAGTTTTGCGAAAGTTATGCACAAAAGAGCTTCGATATCCTTTTCCAGCATAATTCCAATCAGGGTTGTTTGATTTACCAATTCCGAAAATAGTCAAGTTCAAGTTTCCAATTTTAAAAGCATAAGGATGAAAATAAATATCGGAAAGTAACATTTTACATATCTCTGAATCATTATAACCCATAACTAAGAGACCATCTAATCTAGTTTTTGTAGAAAAAGCTTGTTGATATATAGAAGTAACTGCTTCTGATGAACTTTGACATATATTACTTCGCAAGGCTTCTGATTGACATATATACCCTGGTTCAAAATTATTCTGAACAACTGTAATTATGAAGTCACGCTGATTTACTGTAGTTATAGTCTTCATCCCGAGACGAACTGGATAGAGAAGTGTATATGCTAAGTCATTATGAGTTGGACGCAAAATCCACCAATCTTTAGCATATGGCCCAAAATTTAAATTTTGTACAAGTTCGCCCCGTAATATAAGCGTAACTTTGTATTTTGACATGTTAGTACATTTACTAATGTGAGGTTGGTTGAATTTATATACTAAAGAGTGTGCTGTATAAATTACTTTATTTTAGCATATGTTTTTTTTTTTTATAAATTACAAATTGTTGCGCTCAGTAAATTTTATTTATAATCACTAAATGCTTGCTGAATTTAGAGCGAAAGTTAATTTATTTTGATCAATATTTATAAGAGAATAAAGTTCTTTTAGTGGTTACAGATATAGTATACTGTACAGTACGCTATATACCTGAATAATGCTTATCAAAACTTTGACTCAAATAAACTGAAACAGGAATTTTAATAAAGGGATGCCATTGATGTATCTCAAAACTCCTGAACTTATCGCGCTTTTCAAATCAAACAATCGATTCTGTGAATTCTACTGTATGAGCCCCATGCATTGCTATTATAAAACAATAGCAATATTTGTAATTTACAGATTTGATTGTCTTATTAATTTGAAAAGTGCGATTAATAAGATTGAAATAGTTCATTTTTAGCGAAAGAGGTGCCTGTAGTCTTTAAAGCTCGTAATAATTTATATGTGCATAACAAATTTCTACTCTCATTGACTAAAATTTGATATTTCAAACCAAATACCAAACTTATAATTCAAGTTATACCAAATTTTAAGAGTTTAGTATCTGGTTCGATATAATTTTGAGAGTTTGGTATCCGGTTTGATATAACTCGCATGAAAGCGATGATACTCAATGTGCGGTGATAGATAAAATGCAAGCCAACATTATTTCGTACATACTATATGAATAAGAAATACCGTATAAGCGCGAAATAACGCTTGTGGATGTTATTTTGGAAATTGAATTTCAAAAATAGTTTACGTGTCTCGAATTAGCATCCATAGGCGTTCCTCATTAACGCGCATCCTAATGTAGCATATAATCATTGTTGGAAAAATGATATATAGTCGGCCCCTTTATAAGTGCACTTCACATGCGTTTTCTTTCTATGAATGCACTTCACATGCACTTTCTTACTTTCTTTCTACAAGTGCACTTTTTTCAATGAGGAAATGATGCATATGGGCGTATCCGAAATAACGCATAGATGGGCGTTATTTTGCGCTTATACGGTAGTATTTGACACTTTATTCGTGCAATTCCAAGAGAAAAACTTGCATGTATTTTATGACGATACCAGGGCAGCCCCAAAAGCTCGGGTTGACAATTGATGTCATTGCCGAACATATATCATTTATAGCACAAATTCGGTATTGAAATACTATGGCAGTTGTAGTAGTGATATCAGAACTCCAGGAAGGCCGCCCTGGTATTGTCATATTTTATGCGTGAGATAGTACTAAGTATTTAATTAGAATCAAGTTTTATTTATATGAAAAATTAGATATCTTAACGTATTAGTATATTTTAAAAAAAAAAATAATGTCAAGCATATGAAAAATAAATTTTTTTATATTTGGAACGCGTAGATTCGAAAATTGAGTAAAATTGTATATGTAGATTATCCCCATTTTTTATTATTGTAGATCACTGGTTCCCACACGGATCACGAATTAATAACTAAATACGGTTGAAAATTAAGCCCAAAAACCAATATTTTTTTACATAAAAGCTAAAATCTTTTTTAAACTATACTTATTTTCAGGTGATCTTGGGTTGTAAAAGGTCTTAAACAAAGCATACTTCAAAATATCTTATTGGTACAAAGTCATTTAACTTGAGGCATTTGGGTGTTTACTTATAAGCAGTATTGTTACAGGACAATTTTGGTCAATTCTGAACAATTAAATAAAGTAAAATTACTTAAAACTTTATTAAGATAACCTATTTTAATTTTAAATGGAACATGATCAATACCTAAAAAAATATATAGTTATATATTTTTTAGATAAATTTATTAATTATTAAAGCCTGAACAAGCTTTGGACAATCTTAGATGTTTGGACAATTTTGGACATAGTAAAGCCATAAAAGGCTTTGGACAGCCAAAACATACAACACTGCTTATAAGCAGTATCACTTGGACATTTTTTGGACATTTTGGACAATTTTTCAAATTAAAATTACTTAAAATTTTATTAAGATAATTTATTTTAATTTTTTCACCAATGAGTCCAGCTTAAAAAAATTTATAATTATATATTTTTTTAAATTACTTTATTGATTAGTTAAACATGGGATACGATTTTGAACAATTTTGGACGTTGGACAAAAAACATAGTATGGACATGTCCAAGTGACAACACTGCTTATAAGTATTCATTTTTTTATATATAAAATTTTAATTTTTTTATAGCTTGTGAAATTTTTGTACAACAACATATTTAATTAAATAAAATTTAGACATTTAAGAGGCTAGCTATTTATTGAAAACATAAGCAGGTTCAAGAATTAGTCAATACAAAATAATTATATATTTAGTTTATCACTACCTGATATAAATCTGCTTCTTGCCCATTTAAAAATTATTTTTGCTTTGCTTTATTTATCCTTTTAAGCTGTATAAAACTGCAAAGGTACTTGCTATGGTGCTCCAAATCACTTTTTATCAAATGCGCCAAATTTGGCTAGATATATTCAAGGTATACCAAATTTGGGGAACCATTAAAGCCAGGTATCATCACGTGATCCAACGATCATCGGCCTGACCATCCGGAAGCCGGAGATATTATATAAGAAGACGACGGCCAATTAAATTCAAGAAATTTCTTGATATAAAAATAGATTACGTTTAACAGCATGACCGAAATCCCATATGCATGGATGGTTACATGAGATTTTTTATATATTAAAATCATATAGAGGGAAATATACATCATAAGGTAATACATGAAGGACATGCGGGTTTTCTATGAAACTTCACCAGTTTATTCTTCTGTTGATATATGAATATAGTGTAGAGACCGATCCGAGTAATCCGCATTCTGCTTAACTTTTACTAGACACACATTTTTACTAGTAAATTGTTATAAAGTAACGTAATACACAAAAAACTTGGAATTCTGTTACTTTTTCGGCACTTTTGGCTTATAAAATTTCAACAGCCAGTTCA
>QKWP01000369.1:285973-309760 GCA_003550325.1 Gigaspora rosea | reverse complement strand
TAAGTATTGATTTAACCACGGTCTAAGCTTATTCACCTTCTCCAAAGGGATGTCTGCTTGAATAAAGGCACAAATTAGATCATTAATTGTGTTCTTCTTTGATTCGTTTGCTTCAACGACGGAATTCAGGGTAGGTTGTCTTGTTTGCATAACAGCTGCATTTTTTTTTGATTTATGTCCACTTGTCTTAATATGAGCAGTAATATTAGCCTTGATTCTCCAATTCACGGAGTGGCAACAGAAACGGCACATTAAAATCCCAGAGTCAACCACAAAGTCCTCCGGAAATTCTTGCGCACGAGAGTACGCACTAACACGTTTGGGTGGCATTTGATAAAAAAAAAATACTGTTTTTTTATATAAGGCTTTTGGAATGGTGGCCTTCTGCTTGAAATTTCTCAGAAAATTATTCCAACGTTTATTACGAAATATACATCATTTAAGATTTTTTTTTTTAAAAAAAAAAGCGTGATAACGATAATGATAATCAACTGATAATTACTTGTTCAAAATTTTAAACCTCGGCCAGAATTATTACTAATTCTGGCCGCCGATGTTACACGACATAAAATTTTAAAAAAATATCGATTTACCTATAATTTCATCTAAAAATATCGATTTACATATGATCGATGCAAATCGATTTTATTCACCGTCCCTGGCTTTAACGGATCCCCAAATTTGGCTAGATATATTCAAGATGTGCCAAATTTAGATTTGGCTAGATACAAAAAAGAACCAGAAAGGTATAATAGTACAAAAAGTGTGATGATATAGTGTTGTTGGATACTGGGATCAGGTGAACTTTACAAGGGCAAAAGTAGGTAGTAATAGCGGTTACAAGTAACCTCTGACTGCAAGTTGTTTGTCTTAGTAAATGTGTACACTATTGAAGTGTAGGTGATACCTTTGTAAAACAGGAACCGCTCTACCAAGTTTCTTACTGAGGATAAACTAGTCCTAAGAGATGTGGTTAGTATTTGAAACAAAGTTCCAGTAATACAAGATGGGCTGGCAGAAGGCAAGGATCAGAGAGTTTAAATAGGCAATACTAGAGGTTTAAATAGGCAACGCCAGTATGTGAGTTGCAGGTATGGCAGCTAGTGTAGAACCTTCGGGTAGCTACTTAAATAGGCAACCAAAAGTTGCAGATAAGGCTAGTTGTACTCTTATCAATGTACAAATATTGGATGTCCCTCTATATAGAGCACCAAGGTCTGATATATCTTGAACAAAAGCTTATCTCCAAAGTGAGTACTTTAACACTAAAAAAAAAAAATAAAATAAAATAAAACAATATTAAAACAGATAAGCAATAAAATAGGAAAGTTTATTTAGTCATATATATTACTTAATATTAGTGCTTAATATTTATTGTATAAAGTTTTTTTTAAAGCTTATTATTATCATTTTCAATCTCTAAGACTAAATCATTAATTATTGGTTGAATTTCCTTTTTGAATTTTGGCGCATATCAAATACATATGATGATGTAAGCATTGGCAATTTAAAAGTATAAAAATCAATGCAACTCTTAACTTTTTTTGGGTTTAACCCAAATATGATACCTTTTATAGTCTTTTACAAGATAATTATATAGTACAATAATAATTATTTACAATTATATTTTTGCTAATACATTTGATCAATTTTTATTTTTAGTCAAATAAATTTTTATCGCTATATTTCCCTTGTGAATTATAAATAACTAGTTTTCTTCTCGTGGCATGATGTCATATACCCAAAATTGTAATTTTATCGTTGTGAACATAATTGTACTTACCAAAATTGCACAAGTATCAACTGCTTATTGTAGACGTTCTGAATCTTGTATTCATACTAGTATTATATCTTATAATCACAATGCTAAACATAAAGTGCAAATTTATTATTTCTTCATTTTTTTCAACTTCAAAAAATTATAATAATACTCTATACCAGTAATAAATATGCAAATCATTAAAGAATTAAAAGTATTATTTGATTGGAAAATAATACCTGTACAAACTAACGTAACTATTGAACAATTTTTTTTAGAATTGGTAGAAGAACATATGTTAAATGAACATTCAGTATTGATCAAAAAAGTTGAGGTTCGATGTGGAAATTCCAAAACTATGGTTAATCAAAATATTGATCTTGCATGTAATTTGTGGGAAGTTGCAACAGAGTATGGAAAACATTTTGTTTTTTGAATACTTATATCACAAATAACCTTATCAACTCGCCAATATATCAATCCTTTCAATGTCATGTTCAACACTCAAAACTCTATTACACTTCCAACGTGTAAATCTACCACAAAACAAAATAAAAAAGAACAGTTGCAAAATGATATAGTAACATGGATTAAAGAGAAAAATAGTGGTTGAAGAGAGCCAAATATGGCCGAAACAATTAGCAAACCATTTATACAAGACTTAACCAATGCATTGTGGTATATAGATGGATGCGGTAGTGATACATTTAATCAACGATATAGCTTACCAAAAGACTTTGAGAATTTCATGGGATATAATAACCCACAACATTATAAATGTGCCTGTCCTAGTTTTAATATTGAAGAACTTAATGAACATAGTGATTGTCTCCTTAAATATGTTACTTGCTTGTGGATAACAAAGTTACCATTTTCAGTATTTCTTAGAGAACCAGTAGTAAAACTTGGCAAAGATCTCTCCAAATATATGGAATATCTTATCCACAAATATATAACAACATTACAAAACTGAAAACTTGATCAACCTGTAGTTAATGAAATTAATAATAGTGAACTAAAAATATTTGAAGCAAATAATAAATGTAAATTGGTATATACTTTAAAATATAAAAACCTTTCATCAGCCTTACAAGAAAAACAATACTGGCAACCAATTTTGGTTAATGATTTTTGCTCTTTAATGTCACGAGTGTAAGTATTTATGTACTATAAAAAGAAAAAAAATGAAGTTAAAAATTGTTTTACATTGTGTTAAATTTAATAGACAAAAGCATCAGTATTTGGCAAATTTCGAAGTCAAATTCACGTTTAAAATTGGAATCTATACTTATTACCATGGAAACATTTGCAATGCAACATATATTTGGCGCATAAATGAGGAAGCGACTGAAAAAAAAACTTCTAACCAATATTATAAAATCAAATCAGAAATAAAAAAAGTTTTCCTACTTATCATATACATTGTATGCATAAAGAATATATGGACATGTGTAAACTTTATCTGAACAAACAACCAAAGGCCAAATTGAAACATATATATAAAGAATTAACAAATGATGCCTCAGCAGGACCCCGAAATATATATAGATAGGTCAGGTATGAGTTTGCTTATTTTTGAGGTTTTTCTGCAGATCTGTTCTATTTATAGTAATTTTTTGCTTATTTTTAAAGTTTTTCTGCTGATCTTTTCTTTTTAGTAATCTATAATTAACCTAACCTATCTATGTATGTTTCAGGATCCTGCCTCAGCTACAGAAATGATGGATCAAAGAGAGATTGATGAACATATTGGCTTTTGATTTAAATGATTCTAAAATAATTAGTGACTTTAGAGAACTTAATGAAGGTCAGCCGAGTAAATATGATGAATTTTGGGCCACCAGTAAAAGGTTTTTAGAAGGTACTGCACAAGAAGCTATAGTTGCTGTTGATGAAAGAAAACACGACCCCATCATTCATATTGTACAAGCCATTTCCGTTCGTGATTTTTGTAATATAATAATAGAAGAGGTAACAAAGATTAATCTACAAGTGCCAATTCCATCAAATCAATGGCTTTGCTTGCAGTTTTGGCTGACTATACCAACAAATAAAAATAGTTTACAATATACTGGCACTTTACCTGTCAAATTTATGATCTAGACTTTGCTAACTTTAGTGTGAACACATTGATTTGCATTACGCATCTGCATTATTTAGAAATTGGCAATCATGTTTCAAGATGAAGCCTATCTTGTTTTCATGGATGACAAACACCGTTGTAAAATTGGTGAACCCGGTTACCCAGTCACAGGTGTAGATCGTGAAAAGAGAGTACAGTCGGACCTTCATAAATGCAACCTCTATAAATGCAATACCTCTCTAAATGCATATTTTTTTCTATTCCATAAGATGTTATTAGTGCTAAATACATGTTCTATATTCTGTAAATGCACGCTTTCTTGAATAATATTTTATATTACACTAACCTCCCTAAATGCACATAGCCAATCAAATTTTAGTATTTAAGATAGGTTATACAGTTTTGGTAGAAGTTACACAAACCTAACGATCAAAATTCTAAAGCTGCAATTTAATTGGCTTACTCTAAATGCAAACCTCCCTAAATGCACGTTGTAGGCTTGTCCCTTCGAGTTGCATTTATGGAGGGTTGACTGTACTTGTCAACCACAACATGACATTTGCTATTAGTAACCACGATTTTACAAAATATGGAATTATTCCAAGCATTACAATGTTGTGCAACATATCTAGAACAATTGAAGAATCGTTTTATACCGGTCAAGTTTACGTTGGGCTAAAAAAAATATATATTCGAACCATCAAGTCCAATACAGCATATCACAGAATTACATAACATTTTGGAAAATAAAAATGATAACAAATCTTATTTATTTCTTTACATAATGGTGGGCCAGACCACCGAGTAAATTTTCTTCATGTACAATTTGCATTAATTGCAATTTTTTTAACTTTGGATTTTGACTTTTGGTTGCTGTTTGAACATCTCCAGGACACTTGTAGAAAAATTCAGTAGAATGCGTTATGTCTATTTTAAACCTTGAATTGCAATGTATTGGACTTATGAGAAATGAAATGGATGAAAAATTAGAAAGGCTGATGAAAAGTTGCAATACAATGGTCGAAATTTGTTATAAAGCTAAATCACAGAAGCCCCTATTGTCCTTATCATCATCATCATTGTTTTATCAGAGAAATCTTCATCATCGTAAAAGTTTGCAACCCACTAAAAATATTAGACAAGATATTTTTGAACAATTAGAGTTCAAGTAAGAAAAATTTTTTTACATTCGGATTAGCAACAGAGCAAGAGATTAAATATTTGTGGAAGCTAGTACTTGAAGTGGATGATTTGTTGGTATCTGAAGATATGTCCAAAAAGCACATTGAAAATAAGGTCAGTTTTGATTAATAATACGGTAGAATCATTTCAATGATTGCTATAACTAGTTACAACATGAGCTTTAGCTAGTTACAGTAATCATTGGAACAATTCTACCGCATCACTAGTTTTGATTTGTAAAAAAATTTTAATATTGCTGTATTTAGCCTCACATTCTTGAATTCATGAACCATTGTTGCCGGTCAAGATCTTATTTTTTTGAAATTAGAAAATGTCAAGCGGCTAAAACGGGCTGCATGATTTGCAAACCACCACGTAGTGAACCTAATACATTTGTAAAGCTGCGGTAGGACCCCGAAATATACATAGATAGATCAGGTTAATTATAGGGTTACTAAAAAGGAAAGATCTGCAGAAAAAACTTCAAAAATAAGCAAAAAAATTACTATAAATAGAAAAGATCTGTATAAAAAACCTCAAAAATAAGCAAACTCATACCTGACCTATCTATATATATTTCGGGGTCCTGCTGCGGTTTTTTCCAGTTCCTATCTCTAAAGCATTATATGCCATATAGTAAGGATACTAGTAAAAAATACTGCTCATCTTCACTTCAAAAAGTTAATGCATTTACATTGTCATTAACTACCATAGTGATTAATGGCCTTGGTACCAATGTCAAAGTTTCAGCCCCTGGGCACAATATACTAAAAATGTTCGTGTTTTGGTTAAGTGTATTAAATGCAACCACCACAGGTACTTTATTCGCAACACTGGTTAAATTTAGAAGAGAAAAACCTTTTTAAAAATCATTGAAACAATCAGAAACAATAGATTATACATGTGGTACATCCTATAGAATTTCAGACTAACAAAAATCAACTCACCAATTTTAAATGCCGATGGTGACAATAACCAAGCAATAAATATTGTTACAAATGTTGAAAGTAACAATAATACCAATAGTATAGAAATAAATCACCCATGGAACAAGATGAATCGCCTATAGAGCAATATGAATTGCCTGTAAAACAATACGAATTGCTTGTGGAGCAATATGAATCGTCTGTAAAACAAGATAAATCACCTATAGAACAAGATGAATCGCCTGTGGAACAAGATGAATCGTCAATAGAACAAAAAGATGTGAATGATGATAAGTTGTCTTTAGAAATATTGTTTAAGCACGTATTTGTAAATGCCAAGCTTACTTGCTTAATATCCATGAAGGTTCTATACTTTTCGTTTCATCTTTATCCAGACGTTTGTTTTTAGTGCGGCAATGCAGAAATCCTTTCACCCACTCCTGCTGGTCAACAACCATATTGTTCTGAATGCTATACTTCAGTTAAAACTAAAAAAAAAGAAAGGAAAGAGTATTAAATTTCAGGAAAGAAAAAAAAAAGAATAGCAAGAAAGATGTTAGTATAAATAAAAATGTCTTTTTGGAAATATGCAATAAATAGCGAATAAGAATCCTATTGCTATATGTGTTGGTTCTATAATGCTATGCTTAGATATTATTCAATTACACTATAAAAATGACAAAAAAATAAAAAAAAAACCCCAATTCGATCTTTGTATTATAATTCATTAAAAAAACTGTACAAAAACGTTACAGAAAAATTTAAAAAAGTATACTACAAAAATTTTCGTAAATATGTTTTTAGAATTTAATTTAATATTCATATGATTTGTTTTACCCATACTATATACCTGTCATGATCAAGATCGTCACGATCAAAATCACGATCAAGATTGTCACAATTAAGATTACAATCATAGTTACGTGCACATGTGATTGAACGATCGTTATCCCGATCAGACTCACAGGATCAATGTCGCTCAGGTTATGAAGAGATTACAATAGAATGAGGTAATAGTTAGTATTTGATGTGTCAAGAGTTAGTTAGTCATTCGATGTACATTACAAATGTAATTAGTAAGAAATAGAGAAAAGTAGTATAAATACGCACCTTGTAAAAATCGTTGCTCTTTAGTTTGCTTAATAAAAATTACAACTGTTCCTTTTTTCATAAAAACTATTCATCTTGTTCCCTGTTTATTATAGTTTAAGCAAATTAAATTTATTAATAATTTCTCTGTTCTTGTATCCGTATTTGAG
This sequence comes from Gigaspora rosea, assembly GCA_003550325.1. Classification (NCBI taxonomy): domain Eukaryota; kingdom Fungi; phylum Glomeromycota; class Glomeromycetes; order Diversisporales; family Gigasporaceae; genus Gigaspora; species Gigaspora rosea. The sequence continues at coordinate 302,551 of QKWP01000369.1, read as the reverse complement.
ACATCTGATTGTGTGGATAATCAAGTAGAACAACCTGATCTTGATGCCATCGTGGCAGCATTACAGCAAATTCAACTAGATAATCAAACTCTGTATCAAGAAAGTGAAGCCTTAAAGCTCATAGTCGAACAGCTGGCCATATAAACCCTTGAAGAAAATAAGCTAATCATGCCTAAAATAAGTTTACCTAATAAATTTGATGGTTCCCACACTAAGTTTCGTGGATTTCTGAACCAAATACACCCCACCATATGTTTTCAGCCTCATTGTTACCTAATAATGCTACTCAAGTTGGCTTAATCAGAAGTTTACTAACAGGGTCGGCCTTAGTATAGTTCGCACCCCTGTCGGAAAAAATGGCACTCCTGCTTGAAAACTTTGATGACTTTGTGGTAGCATTCGAAGCTACTTTTGGGGATGCAGACAAGGCCAGAACAGCCACAAATAAAATTAAAAAATTTACAAGGAACCAAATCTGCAGCAATATACACTTCCAAGTTTTAGCAAATCACAGGAGATTTGGATTAGAGCGAGGCAGTATTAATAGACCAGTTTCACTCAGGTCTACGTAGTGACGTAAAAGATTTGATGCTTATATTGACTGACCCAGCCTTTTTGGATAATGCCATTGCAAAGGCCGTACGATGTGATAATCGACTTTTTGAACAGAGACAGGAACGCTATCCTGATACTGGTGGAAGTGGAAATCAACCTCAAGTTGCAACCACTTTTCACACTCATGGGCCAGAGCCAATGCAACTTGATTTTGCTAGGCCTAAATCTTTATCTGAGGAAGAAAAGAATCGACAACATACTAATAATTTATGTTTGTATTGTGAAGGCTCAGGACATTTAGTTAGAAATTGTCCAAAAAAATATAACAACAATAGTAACCGCAATAAGAAACAGCACAGGATCAATGTAGCTACCATAACCCATGGAAGTTCAGAAAAAAAAGAGCTCCAGTCGCAATAAGGGAGTTGCGGCTGAACATAGCACACACTACTCGGCCCTCTAAAAAGTTGGATTACTACCACCTTGGACTCTATACTGTGCTAAAACAAATTAATCCGGTTACTTATCATTTGGCCTTGACCCCTATACTTAAAATCCACAACATATTTGTTGAAACTCTATACTTACAATAATATTCCAGGAAGGGAACCTGAACTATCTCAACCAGTAGTAGTGGACAGAGAAAATGAGTATGAAGTTAAAAAGATTCTTGACTCTAAAATAATTAGACGGAAGTTACACTACCAGAACCCCGGACAATTCTATAGTAGGTGGTAGGGTAAAAAGTAGGTAGATTTTGGACCAAATTCACCTTAATTCTGGTCAAAATTAAAATTAATTTTTAATTTTGACCAGAATTTAGATGAGTTTGGCCCAAAAAATCTATCCACTTTTTACCTCCCACATTCATTAGAATTGTCCGGGGTCCTACACTACCTGATCAAATAGGAAGGGTGCGATATTGAAGAACGTTCTTGGGAACCAGAGGAGAACCTTGGTAATGCAAGAGAAGCAGTGAATAAGTTCCACCGGGTTTATTCTAATAAGCCTAAGCCTAAACCTAAGCATCAAAAAGAGAGAAGGGGCTTTTGAGACAGGAAAACTGTTACGATCAAGATTGTTACGATCGAGATCACAATAATAGTCATGTGCACATATGATTGAACGATCATGATTCCGATCAAACTCACAGGATCAATGTCACTTGGGTTAGGGAAGTGCAGTTAATCATGTAATTAGGGTTTACATAGGTCCTGACCCCCAGTGATAGAACTATTGACCAATCAAATTTAAAACTCAAAACGTCTTTGACCTGAAAATAAGCTACCCACAATTAACAAAAGTCGCTACATAGTAAAGTCTAAATTTTACTAAGTAAATCGAAAAAAATCGATTAAGTAAACTTATTCAGCAGATCAAAATACACTTTGTACAAAATTTTCATAAGTATCAGAGAATTTTTTATTAATTGACTTTTGATTTTTACGTTCGCTGAAAAAATTAAAATTTTTTAAAAAAATATATTCGACGAACGTAAAAGTTAAAAGTTAAATAATAAAAAGTTCTCCAATACTTATGAAAATTTTGTAATAAGTGTATTTTGATCTGCTGAATAAGGTTACTTAATCGATATTTTTCAATTTGCTTAGTAAAATTTAGACTTTACTATGTAGCAACGTTTGTCAATTGTGGGGCGAATATATTTTTTAAAAAATTTTAATTTTTCCGTCGAACGTAAAAATCAAAAGTCAATTAATAAAAAATTCTTCAATCCTTATGAAAATTTTATAGTAAGTGTATTTTGATCTGCTGAATAAGATTACTTAATCGATATTTTTCGATTTACTTAGTAAAATTTAGACTTTACTATGTAGCAACTATCTGTGATTAACTAAAAATCGATTTTCTTTAATATGATTGGCTATTTATACTATATATATATATAGGACGTGATATTTGGAGCATAGCGGAAGTTCGTTTTGATTGGCTGTTATTAGGATAAATATGATTGGTGACGATCTTTTTTTTATATAGTCAATTGTAATTTTTAAAGTACTTTTAATAGTAAAAATCGTCGTGTCATATGAAACTTTTTTTTTGTAATACAAAACGTAACAACCAACTTTAGTCGTTGGTAGTTTACCTTCAAACTTATTGTTTTTTAACCTGAGATGCAATAAGATGCAGTAGTTCCAAAAACTAGATGAGAGGTAAATATTTTAAAAGGTCGGAAGGTGGTACGGCGGTCTAAGCAATTGGTAAGTTGAAATTAAAAGACTCTGCTTCAACTAGTTTGTTTGTGTTTTTTTACGAAAAGTATAATTTTGAACTATTATTCTAAACCGTATTTTAATATTTTTGATTATAATTTATTTAGTACAAGTATAGTTTGTGAATATGATGTTTATAACACAATAAGTGATAGTAATAGTAGTGTTAGGAATGGTCGCGTACGTGTTATTTAGTAGACGTTTATATTTATTTATTGTGAAAAAATAACAAAACCCTTGTAAAATCCAAATTAAAGTTGTTAATACAAAACTGAATTAGTATATTGTAAATTTATAATATGTCTTTAGAGTGTATTGACTAATTTTTTAAAAGTTCGAGAGTTATAAAATTTTTGTCCGGTACTCTATCCGGGGTATGATCAACATTTTTTCCGGGGTATCTTAACAACCAATCAAAACGAACTTCTGCTATGCTGATATTTGGGGACCCCACTCCCCCTAAAAAATTACGTGATTTTCTGCACTTCCCTTTCTGTTAGACCTTGGAGTTCTTCAAGTACCTTTTCAGAATCCATATTGTTTTCTGCTAAGAATTTTTTTGGGAAACTTTTCTTAGTATGACACCAATAGCATTCTTTTATAACTAGCACTATTGATGAAAAACATTTGTTATATATAGAGCAAAGCATATACTTAATTTTATCCATTTTTGAGCGAAATTTTTAAATAAAATTTTGGTCCAATTCAGTAAATATAGCAGAGAGGATCTGTTTTTTATTTTGCTATTGATGCCTTTTTTAAAGATTTGTATTCTGTTCATGGTGCTTTTTAGTAAGTATAGTAGAGAGGATCAGTTAAGGATTTGTATACTTTTTATGATATTAATTACATCTTTTCTGAGAATTTGTATTATGATTATGGTGCACTTCAATTATCCTTGATGAATTTTGTTAATTATTTTCTTTCTTATTATAATTTGGATATTTGCTATCCTTTAGCATTTTTTTTTCTTTTTTTTCTAAGGGAAGTGCAGAAAATTACGTAATTTTTTAGAGAGGTGGGGGGTCACCAAATATCACGTCCTATATATATATATACTATAAATAGCCAATCATATTGAAGAAAATCGATTTTTAGTTAATCGCAAATAGTTGCTACATAGTAAAGTCTAAATTTTACTAAAGAAATCGAAAAAATATTAATTAAGTAAACTTATTCAGCAGATCAAAATACGCTTACCACAAAATTTTCATAAGTATTGGAGAACTTTTTATTATTTAACTTTTAACTTTTACGTTCGTCAAATAAGTTATATTTTTTTAAAAAATTTTAATTTTTTCGTCAAACGTAAAAATCAAAAAGTCAATTAATAAAAAATTCTCCAATACTTATGAAAATTTTATGATAAGTGTATTTTGATCTGCTGAATAAGTTTACTTAATCAATTTTTTTCGGTTTGCTTAGTAAAATTTAGACTTTGCTATGTAGCGACTTTTGTCGATTGTGGGGTAGCTTATTTTCAGGTCAAAGATGTTTTGAGTTTTTTTAAATTTGATTGGTCAATAGTCCTATCACTAGGGGGGGAGGGGGGTCAGGACCTATGTAAACCCTAATTACGTGATTTACTGCACTTCCCTAACCTAATCATATGCAAAACACGCCTTACTTAACTTGTAGTCTTTTATACGTTTTTTTTCATGTCAATAGCAAGATATGCTTCACATTGTTCAGGTGTTTCATTTTCTCTTTTTTTTCATATTCTAATAGTATCATAAGAAACATTTGACTTTCCATATTTTTTATAGTTCTGTAATTTAACACGAGTTTTTTGTTCATATTCTTTATTTTATATCATACTTATATTTATGTGTAACAATCTTAAGTTATACTTGAGCACTAACTTTGCTTTATATTTTGTTCTGTACTAATATAGCTCCTTAAGACTAGTAAGTTTATTCAACTATCTGCCATCTTGATTTCATATAATTATATACTAATCACCTTTTGTATGAGTAACACTATTTTTCAGATATTTTATAAATACAAAATTCAGAAAAATTTTTAAATTTTTTGAGAGACTTGCTTATTTTTAACCTATCCACCTTGCAATTTTATAGATAAACTTTAAGCTGCGTTTATATACTTGCCAGAAAAACCTTATAGGGTTTGCGGCATTTTATATTTATATTAAGAGAACTGTGTGCTTTTAATATAGCTTATATCAAGAGAATATTCACTATTGAATTTAAGCTTAATAATCCGGTAATTCAAAATTCGATTTCATTGTTTAAATTGTTGAAAATGTGTTTTATTTTGAGTGTGCTTTGGTATTTTTTTTTTCTAAATTTTCTGATTTTTTAATAAATATTAGATATATATTCATTAAAAATAATTTTATATAAAAAAAATAAATAATAAATGTTGAAATTTATCAAATCGCTCTATTACTGTAATTTTAAAAATGATCAAGTTACAAGAATATTAATTTTATTTATCACTAAATTTCTCTTTAATTGACGTCATAAAACTATTAATTTTATTACATGAGAATATTATGCTTTCTAATGTTCATTGCAGCTACTAAAATCATCTTACAAAGTCTTGTCGAACCATACTTTGTAGTCTACGATAAGATTAAATACGTTGTTTTTTCAAAAGTATAAGATCTGAGATGTAATATGTGTTTAAACTCATTGAAGGCGAATTCAATATGTTATATTTATTGGTATATTTTTAAATAATGCCATAATGTTTTATGATCATTTCTTAAAGAATAGTACAAGACAATGAAGTTTTTTCAATCCAGTTGCGGCACTGTTGCGGCAAAATCAATTACCACTAATAACTTTCTTGATTGAATTCAAGTTGATTTAATTTAATGACTAACCAACCGTCCAGATGATGACTTTACCTTGTTACATGCACTAATTTTTTTCTTTTATAGTTTAAAAAATCTCCAAAATTAATAATCTTTTGAAATTTATAACGATAAGTATGCGAGAAGTTTTACACACATGACTATCATCTGCACATGTAAAAGTACCAAATGCCTTGCGAAATTCCACTAATTATGCATGTAATAATTAGTGCAGTACCTAAGAATATATGATCAGAATATATGTATAAATGGCTTTGCTATTTAAACTGAATTCAAATACTTTATAATTAAATATGCTGGTCCATCAATACCCCGAGTTATTGTTGATGGAAAAATTAAATAAATTAATCATTGAAGTTCGTTAAATAATGATCATTACTTTTATAAATCTTTTTTTTTTCTTTATTGTTATTATTTTAAGGGCTTGTAACCGTGGTTATAGTTCCGAGCCAATCAAATTGCTAGATTAGGTATGACAAAAAAATTCAAAAAATTACAAATCGCAAATTGTGCTGCTTCTTAAGGTGTTTTTATTATATAATAAACCTCCTTCTAACTCTAAATCTAACCCTCTGGTTACTGTCACCGCCGGTGACAAGCACATATTTTCTTATTTTAAAGCCAAGGATGAAAATAATTTGTGAACACAAGTTTGCCCAATAGAGTGAAGTGATCTGTGCTGTGCATCAGGCGATAGAACATGGAGGCCAAAGAAAAAACTTGAAAAAAATATTATTTTTGTTGTTATCGATATTAAATTTAATTTTTTATTTATTAACGTTAATAGAATTTTTTTAGTGATCCAAATCTTAATTCTTCCATGCAAAAAAAACTTATAACTGTCACTGTCAAAAAACAAATATTTCAAAAATGTTCAAGGAGTGGCTGTATTTTGCGTGGCCAATGCAAGAATAAATAATAATGCTATTTATGTTGAAAATTTTTTTTCAAAAAAAAAAAATTTAAATCTTCATATAAATCCATCATTCTAAATATGATATATTTTTTTTTTAACAAAACGCTCTAATATGATATATTTTTAAAAAATGATTTAATATTTATATTGGTAAAATTCATATTGATACCAATTTCAAAGTATAAGCATACGTTATTGTTGGATTCACAAATATTTTATGTGCAAAACTTTGATATTGATTTGATTGGCCGATAAGAGAAAGTAATATTTGTTAAATCTGGACCAATCAAAAATTTTTTAGAAATCAAGAAAATCAATTTTTTTTTTTTTTTTTTTTTTTTAAGATCCGCTTTTGCTATAATATTTATTTGCTCGAGTGTTCATTAAAAATAATGGCTGCTCAAATCTCAAAAAAAAGAAAAGTGAAGTATCAATTAAATATTTGTAATAATATCATAATTGCTCATTCATATCAAAATAAGCTGGATACAAAAATTCACTTTATAATTGATATGATGATATATTATCTGGCACCTCTTGTCTGAATACCTCTTCAAGGTATAATGTACTGAATTTAGTTCGTCTGATCAAACTTAAGTGAAATTTTTAACTCGAATTAAAAAACTGCAAAGTTTAATAATTATAGTTGGTTATTAAATTTAATATCTTTAATTGTTACGGAATCCTTTTTAAGATTTCTTAAAAATTTTCGATTGTTCATTCTCGTGTGTGAAATCCTTTGATCTACTATAGTTCGTTGCTGATGGTGTCTTCTTTGCTGAGCTCAACGAATTCTTTACTCGTGAATTAGCTGAAGAAGGTTATTCAGGTGTCGAAGTCCGTGTAACCCCAGCCCGCACAGAAATCATCATCCGTGCGACTCATACTCAAGAAGTCCTTGGTGAAAAGGGTCGCAGAATTCGAGAGCTCACTGCTCTTATCCAAAAACGATTTAAATTTCCGGAGAATACAGTAGAGTTGTATGCTGAGAAGGTACAAAATCGCGGACTCTGTGCTATTGCTCAATGCGAATCTCTTCGATACAAATTGTTGGCAGGTCTTGCTGTACGAAGGTATATTTATTATATTAGCTCGTTTAATTAAGCTTCCTACCATTCATTTATTAATTTAAATAAGAGCTTGCTATGGTGTCCTCCGTTTCATCATGGAATCCGGTGCTAAGGGCTGTGAAGTAGTGGTTTCTGGAAAACTTCGAGCTGCTCGTGCAAAATCAATGAAATTCGTTGATGGGTTCATGATTCATTCTGGTCAGCCAATTCGAGATTACGTTGATACTGCTGTCCGGCATGTAATGTTGAGACAAGGAGTGTTAGGTATCAAGGTCAAAATTATGTTGGTGTGTATTTAGTATCTTATAAACTATTGTGGCAGCTTATACTGAAATCGTGATTTGAGGCCTTATTGAATTTATAATATCTACTAAAAATCCACATATGTTCTTTTATTATAAACACTAACCCTAATTTCTAACCTAACTATAAAAAAGATTTCAAAAAGGGCTCAAAAATTTTTATTCATAATAAAATAAATCACATAAGTAATATTAGCATAGGCTGCCACAATTATTAACTACAGTCACAATAAGCTTTACTTAAAGAGAGTCGACTGTATTAACTGTCTACAATTCCTAATTCTGACATATGGTTAATTCATTTTTTGAAAAAAATTTCAAGGACTGGGATCCTTCCGGTAAAATTGGTCCAAAAAAGTCACTTCCCGATGTGGTTAACATCATGGTATATAAAATTATATGATCGTTAATTCGATTAATTTAATACTAAATAATACTATTCTTTGATTTAACGTTGATAAATGAATAGGAACCTAAGGAAGAACCACTCATAACACAGCCGTCTTCCGAAGATTTTCAAAGACCACCTCAGGATATTCCTGTTGCATCAACCTCTCCAATTCCGCAGCAGGATATCAGTGCAGATTATACTACAACGGAGTATGCAGATTTTGCCACTTAGAATGTATTTAAGTATAAAATAAATGCCATCAAAATTAATTTTTCAAATCGGTACTTTATAATTCTTTCTAGACTAGAACTTTAAGTCTTTATTAAACGAAATAATGTGTTTTCGCATTGTACGTAAATTTTACAATACGCAAAATTTATAATCAAACAAAAAAAAAAAAAAATTCTATACACGTGTATCTAACTATATGTATACCATTAAAATTCTAAAGTGTCCGTCCGCTTAAGACAGTTTGATTGGCCAATATTCATGTATAGGTATCATCAATGTAAAAAATAACTGCCCCTTTATACCTAAAATTTTGCAAGAAATTTTTTTGTTAGTGCGCAGGTGGTTTCAACTATTAGAAGAGACCTGATTAGTGCATTTTGACGATCTTTAATGGTCCTACTGGGGTAGTTGTAAAAAATTTAGAAACAAAAATCAGATGCACACTAAATTGTAAATTTAACGTGTACTTTTACACACTAAATTTAATATAAATAGAGAAAAGTCAATAGAAAACAGGCAAATTGTTTTAATAATTTTTTTTAAAAAATTTGAGTTAAAATATAGGGTCTTTGTTTTGAAAATAGAGTTCTAGGATCCTTCAAACCAAAATTGAGATTTTTGTTAAATCTTAATTTATGAAACAAACTTATTAATATTATTATTAAAATAAGTTATATGAGTCCAAAAAAAATTTGATAAAGAATATTACTAACCATAACTGGCGGTGATTGATCACTGGGGTGCTTATATCTTTAAATCATACTAAGTAAACAGGATTAGGTACTCTAAGTAAAAATGTTCAGAACACTCAAAAACCTTATGAAAACTAAAATTAGGACCTTGTATCTAAACTATATTATATATATAAAAAACAAAATCTTTATAACTTTATACCTCTAAAAATATCTAGGGGTAGTAATAATCACCACCGGTTATTTCTAGTAATATATTCTTTTTAAATATCAATGAAAAAATCAATATAGTGAATAAATATTTATCAAAAATAAAATTTTTGCAAATTATTTTTCATATGATTTTAGTAACGCAAACTAGGGTGTCTGGCACGGCAAAAAAAATTTGGCATGCCACATGGCATTCCCTTTGCAAAATTCATGCTATGGCATGCCATGGCATGCTACTATATTATTTATTATTTATAATAATGTACATATAGTATGTATCTATAGGCGTGCCAAATTTGTTTTTTGGCATGCCATCATTGGCATGCTCTCGCCACTATGCCAAATACCCTAATCACAACATGATTGTTACAAAAAATATTATTAATAAAACTTTTTACTATTACAATAAAATTTTTATCAAAAATAGGAATCGATAAATTTTTGGGGTTACACAAAGTTAATAATTTAATATTATATGGGCCTTTGCAATAGAAAGGCCCAAAAATAAAAATTCGGGTTTTTATTGTATTCAGATAAATTTTAATACAGACTATATTTTCCAATTATAAATATAAATTGATTTGAAATAATAAAAAATTGAAATATATAAAAAAATTTCTTGGGAGTTTTGTGCATTATGGGATTACCCAGTATAAATGGCCAATCAAATCATAATATTTCTGATTAACTTGGATTAGTCTGAACAAACAAACTTAAGTGGTAAATCGCAGATAAAGGGTAAAAAATGATGATCATTTTATAATAAATTATAGCAGGCATTTAATAGTAAATTACTATAGTGTGCGAATAGGGCTTTTTTACATATAAAAGTATTTTTTTTACAAAGCAACCCTTTTATAATTTCTAATTAAACTTTGCAGAACCAACTTTTCTGATTCTAATTGGCTGGAGCATAGCGACGGACCCTAAGTTTCTATGCGAAGTAATACAAAAATTACCTTCCTGATGTGCTTCAATTGTAAAAATTTTGACAAATTTTACTTTTTTGATATACTTGCATATATATGATGTAAATCTTATCAGAAATAGAATTTGGAAATTTTTTGTCTGTCTGCATGCATGTCTATATTTGTGCTTTTAATGTTACCAACATATGCATATTAACGCGTTTGTATAATATGATGAACATCATATAATGAGCTCCGGACATATAATGCTACGCATTAGCCTAGTGATAGTTAAATTATTTAAATTGCGTTAGTTTATAATACAATATAAGTATTTATTGTGACAGATCATAATGAAATCCAGATTAAAATGAAATGATAGTATAAAATCTCAAAAACTAAATTTTTTTGGAGTGCATGTTTTAGGGTTAGGGGTTTAGGGTTAGGGTTAGTTTTAAAAAAAATTATAATAAACAAGTATTAATGGGTTTTAGAAGGCTAGCAGGTTAAGTATAGAATGTAAATTTCATTTTAAATTATGATTTGCGACATTTATTGATTGTTTACTATAGGGTTTTTATTATGATCAAAAATGTATGGCATTTCACTTCCATATAAGGGAATCCGTTAAAGCCAGGTACTATCATGTGACTGACAGCCAATCAAATTGTAAATTTTGATTGTTACAAATCAGCCCGATGAGACAAAAACAAAGAAAAAAAGTGAAAAACACCAAAAATACAAGAAACGAGTGCCTAAACCTGTTTTGGAGCATTAATAAAAAATGTTGGGAAGGCAATTTTACTTATAACACTTCTAACCCTAACCCCTAACTAACCCTTACCCTAATTTTAATTAAATCATAAAAAACATATAAAAGTACCTGGCTTTCACGGTCCCCATATAAGGCAATTAGTAAAACTCTGCTGATTTTTACTATGAAATTTTGTCCCTTTAACTGCGAATTACTACTTAATTTTTTAAATTTGTATATAAACCAGTATTTGCTCTTTTTATTGCAAAGGTTTCATATAATTATTATATGACAAAATGATACTTAATTGCTGATTTGCATGTGATTAATAGACAGTATATAGTAAATTAGGGTATAGATATTTATCAGGTGATTTCCACCTCTTAAGAGGGTACCCCCCACCTGATACTAAACTAGCCAATTAAATTCAAGCAAATAATATATAAAGACCAGTCCCAGTTTGTTCAGATTTGATTTGAAGTTTGCAAGCTGGTCCAAAAAAAATATGTTTTTATGTATATTTTGGTACTGAACAAGTTTACTTAGTGTATAAAGTTGGAATTTTTTTTTTTTTGACAGTCTTGCCAGTGTTATATTTAGTGATTTATAATGACCGTAGTTGTTATTTATTTTCCACCAATACAACCGACTACTCCCGGCTTTTTGCGTTAACAACAGCCAGAAGTGACCTGTTGTCACTGACCGCCGCAGTAGCCGGAAATCTTCATAGCCAGTTTTCGGACTGCTTGCACCACGAGTTCATGTAGTATCTTGTAATATCCAGACTTAGGCCTCACATTACGTCTCGTGACTTCAGTTATTCCAAATCGGGGTTCTGGCACAGCTCTCGTTGTCGTAACCTTGATTGTCGATCGCTGCCCATTCTAGGATCCTAATTTGGTCTAGCCCGGCTGGCTTTCTTAAAATCGCCGCCACTTGGATTTGAACTGGCAACCTTGTGATTTGTGACCTTGGAGCATAACCGCTAAGCTATCGGACCCAAGGTCATAAAGCTAGAATTAATTAGTAAAATTTTGTAAATCATAAGATTTTATAGAATTTTATTAATGAAATTCTATAAAATCTTATAATACACAAATTTTTATTAATTAATTCTAACTTTATGCACTAAGTAAACATGTTTAGCATTTAAAAATATATCAAATCGGCATAATTGTTTTTATTTTACTTGAAATTTAGATATTAGATGCATAATTTTTGATTTTTGATCAAAAAAGTCAAATTTAAGCATCTTTTCTCCAAATTTCAAGTAAAATAAAAACAATTCTGCTGATTTAATGTATTTATAGTTTCTGAATTAGTGAAGTTAGAATTAATTAGTAAAATTTGGCAAATAATAAGATTTTATAGAATTTTATTAATAAAATTTAATAAAATCTTATAATTCATAATATTTTACTAATTAATTCTAACTTAAAGAATTAAGTAAACTTGTTCAGCACCTAAAGATACATTAAATTGGCAGTGTTGTTTTTATTTTACTTGAAATTTAGAGAAAGATGCTTAAATTTGACTTTTTTGATCAAAAATCCAAACTTATGCATCTAATATCTAAATTTCAAGTAAAATAAAAACAATTATACTGATTTGATATATTTTTAAATGCTGAACATGTTTACTTAGTGCATAAAGTTAGATTTAATTAATAAGAATTTGTGAATTATAAGATTTTATAGAATTTTATTATAAAATCTTATGATTCACAAAATTTTACTAATGAATTCTAACTTCATGCACTAAATAAACTTTTTTAGCACCAAAAAATACATATAAATATATTCAAACTTAGACCAATCTACAGATTTCGGACCAGACCCAGACCAAACCATAATTAAATCTAAGTCTGATTAAGCAATTTCTCAAGAATTACTAATCCAAATTGGCTAAAATTTTAATATGTTGTAGCCAAATATGATTTATATCTTCAGAAATTTGGATTAGCAATTGTAAGAAAATCATTGCCAGAGTTTAATATAAAATAAAATTTTTATATTTTTAATTATTATAATTAAAAATTTTGTATAGTTATTTTGGACAATTTTGATTGGCTAATAATCCTATATTATATAGCATCTGATAATCCCTCTAACCTCCTTCCCTCTAAAAAATCAGGTGATAAATGTCTATACTCTTATGGTACTATAATAATTAGTAAAAAAAAATATTTATTTAAAATCTTTATTTCCTTAAAAATCTAAATGACAAATATTCATATAATTTCTGAAAAACTTGTTGTAACTACACTATTGAGCCAGAACTTTAGTAGCACAGTAGTTAGCTAGAATGGACGTAGCATGGTCATGGTAAATTTTTTGTTTAATTAGTTTATTATAGTACTAATCTTATTATGTTCTTTTTTTTAAAATGAACGTGGTACAATTGAAATGCGCTAGAACAAATGTAGCATAGTAGATAGCTTTTTTTTAAATTAGTTTTTTACAGTACTTACAGTACTAATATTCTTATGTTCTTTTCTTTAGAACGAACATAGTACAATTGGATAAAACCTATATAGAATGGACGGATATAGCACAGTAGATAGTTATATATATATATATATATATAGTCAATTCTCTTTAATCTGAACTGCTGGAACTGCTTTTTTTTACTAAATAAAAATTTGGAAAAGTTCAGTTTTCAAAAGTTATATATGGCTTTATAATAAAATTTACAAATATTTTAGGAGATTTTGTTCAGTTTAAAGAGAGTTTAATAGTGTTCAGTTTAAAGATGTTAGATTAGAGAGAGGCAACTGTATATTAGTTTATTACAGTACTAACGTTCTTATGTTCTTTTTTTAGAATAGACATAGCATGGTAGTTAGCTAGAACAGATGTAGTACAATCATAGTAAATTTTTTTTAAATAGTTTATTACAGTACTAATGTTCTTATTTTTTTCTTTAGAACGAATATAGTACAATTTGAACATACATAGCACAGTAGATAGTTTTTTAGTTTATTACAGTACTAACGTTCTTAAATTCTTTTTTTAGAACAGATGTAGCATGATAAATATTTTTTTTTTAATTAGTTTATTATAGTACTAACGTTATTGTGTTCTTTTTTTTTTCTTTAGAACGAACATAGTACAATTGGAACGTGCTAGAACAGACGTAGCATAGTAGATAGTTTTTTTTTTAATTAGTTTGTTCAGTACTAACGTTCTTATATTCTTTTCTTTAGAACGAACATAGTATGATTGGACAGAACATAGCTAGAACAGACAGACATAGCACAGTAGATATTGTAGTTGTTATTTTTTTTTTTTTTATATTAGAGGGAACCCCGGGTATAGCTCCTGCCCCAAACTTTTATTAATACTTAAGTAAGTTAACATATTGCCGAAGTACATACATATTATATACAAGTATTGGAACTAGGACTTTAGGTAATACAACCATTTATCTACGGCTAAAACCCACCAGAGCCTTCCATATTCCCATTTATATGACTGACCTGGCTTGTACGTCCCTTTCTAACCAACAATTGGTATTCACATAACCTATACTACCTAGTATTACTAGGAACTGGAAACCGGTATGAGTCTGGAGCGTTAATTATTTATTTATTATTTTTTTTTATTTTTTATTTTTTTTATTTTTTATTTTTTTTATTTTTTTTATTTTTTTTTATTTTTTATTTATTTTTTATTTTTATTTTTTTTATTTTTTTTTATTTTTTATTTATTTTTTATTTTTATTTTTTTTATTTTTTATTAGAATATTTCTAACTATAACCAGTGGTGACCATCACCACCCATTTGTGTAACCAAAAATTTACGACAACAATTACCTATATTATGTGATCATAATACGACCAATCAAACTGCACGTATAAACACCATGCTTACTAAATCCTTTTATTAATAGAATAATCATTTAAAATACATCACTATTATGAAAATAACAAACAATATATAAACATTTATTAACCCGCATCCAAAATCATTTACTTATCTTTTTTATACATACACGAATTAAATTTTTTTAAAATAATCATTAACCCACAAACCGGAGTCGCTCGCTTCGGATATCGCCTCCGCTTCGCTCCTTTTTCCTAAAAGCCTAGACCGACCTACTTCTACCTTCAATCCTAACCCTAACCCTAACTAAATTCCACACAACCTCAAAAAATGGCTCAACGCATAGTGAATCACCAATATACTAAAACAGCAAATTAAATACCAAACGTAGCATGACGAACAAATAGCATTTCAATAACAGTACCAAAAGAACAACGCGCGATAACCATTCAGCAACAAAGAAAGAATACTGACCAACGTCAGAGGAAGACCCACTGAATTGGACTCATCAACGACGAAAGAATAAAAATTATCCGAAACAAAAAGTATCGACCAGTACAGAAAAAAAACACAACTAATGTAAAAAGAAAATCTACCAAATTGGGCGTCACCAACGATGAAAGAATAAGTACAACTCAAGCGCCAGAGGAAGAACCACCGAAACGAACAAAACCAACGAACAAAACCAACGACGAAGAGACACGAACACAACCAAGCATGACAACACAAAAAATTCAGCACAACGACGAATGTATTCCAGTAACCAAAATGACACTCGTTATCTGAAAAGAAGCGCTAGTTAGTACTGTGAAAATGTAACATTTAAACAAGAAGACAAAAGAGAAATAAACATTTAGCTCCAGACAACCAAGTGTTCCAGTAAAAAATTCAACATCAACAACAACTCCAAGACAAATGATGGCTCCGAACACACGACTTCAAGACAAATAGCGACTCCAGGAGCAAACGACGGGTTTAAGACAATTGACAGCTCCAGTGACAACAATAAGGGGAGTAACAAAAATCAGGTGATTTTTTAGGGGGGAGTAAAAAAAGTTGAAATTATATATAAGAACCTGACTATTTATATATTAAGAAAGTGGGAGGGGGGTAGGCCTCTGATAAAAAATAATCAGGTGATTAATGACACTGCCCTAACATAACTCCAAAACAAACGGTGACTCCGGGAATGAACGATGACTCTAGGACTCCAGAAACAAACAACGACGACTCCAGAAATAACGTTTCAAAAAGTTCTGAAAAAAAAAATAAAAATAAATTAAATTAGATCAAGAATTTTATTTATTTAATTTAACATTACACATGATTTTACCGTGTACGTAGTGATCATCACACGTGATCTTACTGTGTAACGTAGTAATCATCACCATGGGTTAATTTAATAATTATTCTTTTTATTATTTTTTATTTTTTTTTATTTTTTATTATTTTTTATTTTTATTTTTTTTTAGGGTGTTATTTTATGGCGACCCGTCGCCATGGCGACCCCGTGATCGACCAATCAAAATCGATCACGTGATCCACGTGACGACCGATTCAATCGATCATCACGTGATCACTTGATCGATTTGGATTGGTCCTTATATATATTCGAAATTTATTAACTTAACGAAATTTATTATAAAAAAAAAAAA
>QKWP01000369.1:253360-283822 GCA_003550325.1 Gigaspora rosea | reverse complement strand
TATTTTTTATTTTTTTTTTTTATATTTTTTATTTTTTTTTATTTTTCTTTTTCTCTTTTATTTTTTTAATTTTTTTTTAAATATTTTATTTTTTAATTTTAAAAATCAGTTTTTCTTATTTTTTTATTTAAATTTTTTTTAATTTTTTTAACTTTTTTAAATAGCCGGCGGTGCTACACAAGATTATGATCTAAAATAGATCGTTACCAATCTATTTTAGATCATCTTAATTAAGTATCGAATCGAAGATAAGTAATTATTTTATTTTTTTCGTTTTTTTTGCTTCGTTACAACTTATACTAATATTTTTTGTTCTTTTATAGGTTTTTGCGATTCTTGTAATCATTGATGATTTGGCGGTGTTTCATAGTAATTTGACGTTGTTCTTCCGGTGAAGTGACGATGTTTTTGCGATGAAGCGACGGGTTCATAAATCTGTTTTTTTTTCAAAAAAAAAATTATTCAGAGGGAATGCAAAAATAATTAATCACATTGTTAAAATATATATGAATAATCGAATATTAAAAATAAAGTGGTAATTCCACATTTGATCAATAATTGTGTCTATATCTTCACGTTATATAATAGGCTTCTTTTTGATATCTTAGTGCAAATTTGTTGAGTTGTTCAATATTAAGCAAATTTGCTAAATCGATAATTGCTTCCCTACATTGTTCCGTTAGATAATAGACTTCTCCTCGATATCTTAAATCTTTAATTTTTTTACGTTCAAAATTCGCCTCGACAGATCCGTCTTGTGATCTTAGCCCAATACAAGGATACGAATTATTTTTAAGTCATCTAAATTATTAGTAGATAACATTGCAACTCCTTGAAATATAATTAAATATCAGAACCCCATTAATTAACTTAAAATTATTAATACATAGTAACAATATAAATCGAATTTACCTTATTTTTTTAGTATAAAATATCATCTTATCATCATTTCTAAAATTTAAATAACATCCAATTGTATTACCAATAGTAAATGTCGGTCCATATGGCCTGAACAAAAAAAATATCCATTGTCACCATGGTAAGTATTTCCTTTCTAAAAGATATTATGACATATCGTTAATATGTAATAATAAAAATTCAATAAAAAAATAGTCCGTTATTACCAGGCATGAAATCACTTATGTTATTTTGTTTTGTACAGTATTCTATTCCAATCATTCTATTAATAATAGAATTAAAGTGATGGTAAAAATTTATAATTATTTAATACATGAAATAATTATTTAATATTACCCATTACGATAGCTTCATAATCATTAGGATCTTTAAAAAAAAAGTTTTTTTAACTATATTATATTTTTGAGAAATTTCTCTTATTAAAATTTATTACACATCTTACCTGTATAATTCACTTTAAGCCCACTTGAATCTATGCTAACAAACTGTGGTTTATCATCAATCTTCTACACGGGTAGTGCCATTAAACAAAGTAGTCTCTCCTATTATATTAAATTTCCATTTTCTAAACAAAAGATTCAATTCCTATTGTCAGCAAAATGTAAATCTATTTTATTTAGCAATATATGTTACACAATATTAGTCCATTTTAATTATTAGTACGTACATGTACACACATACATACAAGTTACTCTCGTTATAGTGAACTCTCGATATAGTGAAGATTGGCTATAGTGAAGAATTTTTTTAGAACAGAATTATTATTACTATAATAAAAGGCTCTCGATATAGTGAATCTCTCAATATAGTGAAGAAATTTTACAGCCCGAGGACTTCACTATAACGAGAGTGACTTGTATGTAGTTCATGATCTTCACTTGAAAAAAAATGTCGACCCTTTTAAAAAATTAAAAAAACATACTTGAGTGAAGGTTCGGTAAGTAATTTAAATGAAGGTTTAGTAAATAATTTGAGTGAAGGCAGTAAAGTAATTGAGCGAAGGTTTAGAAGCTAACGTATGCTATAGACAATTATAATACAGTATGTATAAATTAATTATTCGGGTAATTGATTCGAATCAGCCCATGACTCAAACGCGTAAAATCTGTATTGTTGTTGTTCTAAATGTGCAAATATAGGCACGCGGCGTTACATCCGGAAAATGCCACAATTATGTTTTTGATATTTTTAATTATAATGTATCAAAAACATAATTTCGGTCATCAAAGGCCGTAAAAGTATGAGTCTGTCGCTACGCTCCAGACAATCACTTCCAATTTGGTGTATGTTGCCAGGTAGGCGCTTTGTACTTCCAGATTGGTGTATCTGAGATCCTCTACTGGCGTACTTCTTAGGAGTTCGTATCTCAAGCCATGCAGCTGCCTCTACCATTGGGTAAGTATCTCAAGCCTGCATGCTGCTGCAACTAGCCGGGTTTTTGCAACTTTGGGGCCCAGGATTTAATGTTCTGAATTTGGTAATGTGCGAATGACTGTACTTCCCTCTATAGTGATGATGTAACTGAGCTTGTTTCGCAAATGCTTCCAGTACTAGATATAGTTGGATGGCATCATGAGGCTTAGGGAAAACCTGTTACCACTACATGCACATGTACCAGCTATATCCATATTGGTAGTCCCAGCACTTTTTAGCGTCCAAAAACTCCCATATAGGTACACCCAGAGCCCATTGGGTCTTGATACATACATGCCTTCATGCTTCTACCTCTCACTGGCTAGTGAGTCCGTTTGCCCTTACAGGTTCATTCCGATCCCCAGTACTCACATCTGACTCTTTTTCCAACCTTTACCAATCCCTTCCAAACTACCAAACCAGTTAGCCCGGAAGGATTGGTCGGCCTGGCTTTATGTGCCTAACGGACTATCCCTCCTTGGTAGAGGTAGGACATAAATCCAGATTTATATTTATATTCAGATTAATCCAAATTTTAACTAAATTCAAATTCAGTTTTTTGAACAAAATATATTCAAATATAATATAATCCAGATATAATATATAATTCAGATATAATATATAATCCAGATATAATATAATTCAGATTATATATTATATCCGGTTTAATAATATATCCTAATCCCCTGTCACACTAAGTGTCATTTATAACTACCTTTATGATTATTTTTTACGCGTAATTAACCATATTTATAATAATCATATTGTGACCAGGAATCTTCTCATGAGAGATTCCCGGTCTCATATTGATCATCGGGAAACTCTAAATTTTTTACACTTAATTTTTATTTGAAGAATTACTTTTTTATATGTTTCATGTTTTATATAAAGAACTTTAAAAGCCAAAGTAAATAAGCATAGTAAAATGAAGCTAAAAAAAGACACGATAAGAACAAAGCGAAAGTAAGAGCTTGAAAAAAGTTAAATATAGAAGTAAAAAAGCAAAGACGATATAAAAAGTAAAACAGTAAAAATGATATAAATAAAAAAAGAAAAAATGTACTTTTCACCGGCAGTGACACGCCCCTGTATAACATAGTGATGGACAAAACCCATGTCACTTGGGGGTTTTAATTGTGACCTTAGTCATCTAGTCATGTTACATTATATCACGATATACTTAGTCACTTTGTCACGAATGAAATGACAAAATCATATGTAAATAAAAAATAATATAAAATAACATATGTCACTATGTCACTTAGTCATGTATCACTTAAATAGCCAATAAAAATTAGATTTTTATTAAATTTAAAAATATTATGCAATACGTGATATAAGGCCAATCAAATTGTTTGTTTTGATCGACACAGATCAGCCCGACAAAGAAAAAAAGAAGAAAGAAAGCGAGAAAACGAAGAATACAAGAAAACTAATGCCTAAACCTATATTGATGCACTAATAAAAAATGTTGGGAAGGTAATTTACCTATAAAACATGCCCTAACCCTAACCCCAAACCAACCCTTACCCTAACTTTAACTAAATAGTCAAAAACATATGATGCACAATGCTTTAAATGTTCCCTTTATAATTATTTAAGTGACTTGTCACCTAATTTTTTAGAGTGACAAACGAATATAAATATAGAACACGTATAAAAATAATAATATATTAGTCTGATTAACATCTAGTAACACGCTCCTGGAAATTATTTATTTATTTCCTGATGGAGTAGAAATTATATCAAAGGTTATCGATGATTATAGTACATGGATGGCCCTTCGGACCATCCATGTGCTATGATCGTTGGCAACCTCTGCTATAATTTCTACTCCCCCAGGAAATAAATAATACTAATTATATCCGGATTTAAATAGGATTAATTCGGATTTATCTTTTTTAATTTTACTTATATCCGGATTGAAAAAATTCTTGAGGTTCTAACTCTACTCCTTGGTACCTAATTCCGCAACATAGGTCCTTTTCCTCGGTATGATTCCGGCGACCAGGTTGGTGTCTCCTCTTGCCATAGGGCTTTTTTCTGTCTGGTTTTTTGGTCTCCAGTCAAAATTCTGGTCTTCTGTAGTACCGTTAGAAGATCTTCCTTACCTCCTTGCTTGTTATTTTTTTAAGTTTATTACAGTATTAATGTTTTTATATTTTTTTTTAGAATGAACGTAGCATAGTAGTTAGCTAGAACGAATATAGTACAGTCACAGTAAATTTTTTTCTAAATAGTTTATTATTCTTACGTTCTTTTCTTTAGAACAAACATAGTACGAATAGAACGTACTAGAACGAACATAGTACAGAAGATAGTTTTTTTTTATTATAGTACTAACATTCTTACTTTTTTTTTTAGAACAAACATAGTATAATTAGAACAGATTGTGGCTAGAATGGCATAGCATGAAAGTTAGTATACGATAGTTTTTTTTTTATATATATACACATATATAGTATTAAATAGTTCTTCTTTTTTTTAGAACGAATATAGTATGATTGTTTAGTTAGTATAGAGCATAGTAGTAGTATAATAGTTAGTAGTAGTTAGTATAATAGCATGATAGTTGGGATGTTGCACAATAATTGGAATGTAGCACAATAGTTGTATTTTTTTTAGATAATCAAAATAACCAGTAGTGATTAGGGTTCTGCAATTTGATTTGATCTTCAAATATTTGAATCAAATATTTGATCACATTCAAATTAAATTTGACTATATTTGATTTGATCAAATTCAAATATGGCCAAATTTGATTTGATTTGACAAATATTTGATTTTGATTTGAAAATTACTATTAAAAATTCAAATTCAAATCAAATTCAAATTCAAATATTTAAATCAAATCAAATTCAAATCAGGGTCAATTTGATTTGATCAAATTCAAATTGATTCAATATTTGATTTGATTTGAATTTGTGGAACCCTAGTAGTGATAATCACCACCTGTTGTGTAATCTTAAAAATTTTTTTTATTTATCAATCGTTTTTTTCTTATTTATTTTTTTATTTATTTATTTTTTTATTTTGGTATTCTAATGTATTCTTTTTTTCTTTTTATCAGGTTATAGCACTAGGTTTATTTGTTAAAAAGTCAGATTCGGGTTCGTTAATTGCAAAATGACTAACAGGGACGTAATGGCGTATATATAGTTATTTTTTCGTTTGTGTTAGTATTGTGTTTACGTATGTACTGTTTTTTTCAGGTATTGGGTGGAGTCGTCACGTGTTGCTTATTTCGGGTTCTTTAGAATTGTCGCATACTGCTTTTTTTGGTTTCTTAGAATGACATGCCAGGGACGTAGTTTTGCATATATAGCTATGTTATTCTTTCGTTGGTTTCATCGTTGTGTTTACGTATATACTAACTGCTTTTTTAAGGTATTGGATAAAGTTGTCGGTTGTCGCTTATTTTGAGTTCTTTAAAGTAGGGTTTGGAATGGTCCAAGCTAAACTCACGGGTTTGCGGGTTGGGTGGAGTTTGGGTCAAAGCCAGCTTCAATATTTTAATCTGTTATAAAGTGGGTCGGGTTTAGACCAGGTTTATTAAATACCAAGCTTGGGTTAGGTTTTGGAAATGGGTCGCGGGCCCTCGCGGGTCCTTATAAATATAGGATAACTTTCTCATGATTGGTAAATTTTATACAATTGAATTTATGTTTAGCATATCTGCCGATTGGAGTAATACCCCAAAATTTGTGTCACATCTAAATTTGACTATAAGGACCGTCAATAATTTGACAGCCAGATCGGATTCATCAATTTATCGAAGACATTTTTGATTAAATATTTTTATCTTTTTTTTTTTCGCTATTAGATTATTGGGTTCCTTCTTGGATTACTTCGTTTCATAGAATGTGTACAATCCGTAAAATTTCTTGTTAGTAGTTGAGTGCCTTTATTTTCCTTTGTCTTATTGAACTTACGTTTTGTTAACGTTGTCTTTTTTTTTCTTTTTTTTTTCTTTTCTTTTAGACTCAGAATATCCGTAGCAATCAAAATATTTCACATTGACTGAATTCTAATAAGCATTATCTAGTTAACTAACCTTCTAGATCCTCTTCTCTTCTAGGTCGGCATTAGAGAATACAACTTAGATTTGGTTGGGCAAGAACCGGAAGCTGGTTTAACGATTAGTAACCGGTTTCTTTTTTTTATTCTCTTTTATGAAATTAATAGGAACTAACTCTCTTCATTCTTATAGATTTTGTAGATCTGGCTTTGTTTCTTTTTAGTTATGAGTTAGCACTTTGTTTTTATAGATATATGGAATTATACGTCGTGCCTGGAATGTGCAACTATAAGCTGGACTATTAGAGTGTCATTAGGTGATACTTTCTTTTATTTGTTTTGTTAGTTTTTGTTCATTGATTAAATTTTTTAAATTTTTTCTACTAGTATCTCTTTTTCTTGGATCTTTAGGGCAGTGTCATTAATCATCTGATTATTTTTTATCAGAGGCCTACCCCCTCCCTCTTCTTCAATATATAAATAGTCAGGTTCTTATATATAATTTCAACTTTTTTTACCCCCCTCCCCCCCTAAAAAATCACCTGATTTTTGTTACTCCCCTTAGTATTGATAACGATCAATAAGAGATGAAGCGCATATGGTTTATATGTGATTATTTTGCTCTTTTTTAATTATTACTATTCTTTCTAGTTGAGGTGAATTCTGAACTCGTAGGTAAGAACACGAATGTTTGATTTTATGGATATAACAATGTTTTTTTTCTTGTTATCACGATAAAAGGGACAAAAGACAAGCGTCTCTAGGTCATATCATAGTTGTTATGGTGTCACTATATTGTAATTAATAGGGTCCTTCATGGAAATATGGCTCAGGACATCATAACATTAATTACATAATAATAAATAATAATTTTTTTTTAATTGATAATAAATGGATATCAAATGGTATAACATCAATAGTATATTATATAATTTATTGTATTGCTAAATGTGTATTGTGGAACCCAAGTTAATATGCATCGTGAGCCCAAGCTAAATATATATCGCAAAACCTAACTTAGTTTAAATATGGATCACCAAACTTAAACTAAACTGTTATATCGATATTATTTATAATAAATTTTGATTGCT
This sequence comes from Gigaspora rosea, assembly GCA_003550325.1. Lineage (NCBI taxonomy): Eukaryota > Fungi > Glomeromycota > Glomeromycetes > Diversisporales > Gigasporaceae > Gigaspora > Gigaspora rosea. The sequence continues at coordinate 276,383 of QKWP01000369.1, read as the reverse complement.
CAGTTGTCACATGATCTGCAAAATGACCAATTATGATACGATTTTTAATTTACGTGATCAACCAATCATGAGAAAGTTATCCTATATGCATGCTGGTGACATCCACTTAATCACCGGGCCCGATCGGGTTTGGTTGGGCCGGGTATAGTTTTGAAGTGACCCGGCCTTGCCCAAACCTGTAAACTTTTATTAGGCCGGGCTCGGGCTTATAAAATTTCTTTGGGCTTGGGCTTAAATTTGGAAAAACCTGGCCCGACCCGGCCCATCTGAACCCTACTTTAGAGTCGTTATATGTTGCTTTTTTTGGGATCTTTAGAGTCGGCACATGTTGCTTATTTCGGGTTCTTTAGAGTTGTTGCATGTTGCTTTTTTTGGGTTCTTTGGAATTGTCACGTATAACTTTTCTTAGGTTATCGTGTATCATTTTTTCAGGTTCTTTAAAGTCATCACATATTGCTTTTTTCAGGTTCTCAAACTGACATACCAGGGACATAATTTTACTTGTATTGCTGTGTTTTTCGTCTGTTTTGATATTGTATTTATATATGTACTAACTACCTTTGCAGGTACTGATCATATATCATTTTTTTCGGTACTACTATTGGAATAATTTTGTTTTGATATATTTGTGTTTTGTCTTCGTTTCATTGTGCTGATTAAGCCAATGGTGTTGGTGCTCATGATATCATTATTGAATTTAGTAGTGTTAGAATTAGCAGGGTTAGGGTTAGAGTTAGAATTAGTTAAATGTCACAATGCTTAAAGAAAAGGAGCAAAGCGGAGGTGATAGATGTAGCAAAGTGATACAGGGTAAGTGAAACGAGCCTGTTGGTGTTGTTGAGCATAAGCGAAACAACACAAAATGTGTTGTGTATAATAATTTAGTATATGGGTGTGTATAGTAGAGTTCTGCAATTTGATTTGATCTTCAAATATTTGATCAAATATTTGATCAAATTCAAATTCAAATTTGACTATATTTGATTTGATCAAATTCAAATATGGACAAATTTGATTTGATTTGACAAATATTTGATTTGATTTGAAAATTACTATTAAAAATTCAAATTCAAATCAAATTCAAATTCAAATGAGAGTGAGTCAGTAGAAAAGGAATAATCATTTTTAGTAAAATTTTTTTAATTTTTAAACTAAAATATCTTGACAAATATTTAATTAAATAAGTTAAGAAAACTTTTACTTAGAAAAAATTTGACCCTTTTCTACTGACTTATCCCCAAATATTTGAATCAAATCAAATTCAAATCAGTATCAATTTGATTTGATCAAATTCAAATTGATCCAATATTTGATTTGATTTGAATTTGAGAAACCCTAGTATATAGTTGCATGAAGTTGATCGAATAATAAGAGACTTTAATAAAGTGTTATGTGAACAATGAAAAACATTTTATAAAAATAAATAATTACTATAATTATGTATAATTTATTAATTTAATATAAAATTTTAATAAATTAAAGATTTATTAAATAAATTATATTTTTTGGTTACACAAAAGAGTAGTGACGGTCACCACTGGTTATAGTTAGAAATATTCTTTTTTTTAATTTTTGTATTTTTTTTTTTTATTTTTTTTTGTATTTCTTTTATTTTTTTTTGAATTTTTTTATTTTTTTTAAGTAAAAACATTTGGACTCACGTAATTGATTTTGATCGGTCGATCATGGGATCATTATGGTAATGGGTCGCTATAAAATAACGCCCTTTTTTTATACAGTCAGACCCCCCTAAATGCTACCCCCCTAAATGCAATACCTCTCTAAATGCACGTCCTTTCTTGGGCCCAACTAATATTACATATATAGATTTTTACCTCTCTAAATGCAATACCTCTCTAAATGCACGTGCTAGAGCTGGTTCCGACGACGTGCATTTAGGAAGGTCTGACTGTACTTACAATTTTAAAAGTGCCGATTTTAAAAAAATAAAATAGAATATAATAGGAGCTTAGATGGCAAAAAAAAAAGCATTAAAATGTTTGTAAAAAACTTCTGTTAAAAGAAATCCATATAAACTTTGCAAAAGTTACTAAACTTGATAATTGTACAACACCTTACCAAAAGAGTAATTATTGCGAAGAAAGCTTATTTAAATATATCAATTAATATACGCTCTAAATAAATTAATATGAAATAAATGATATAAATATTTAGAACTTAGTCAATTTCAAATCATCAAAAATAAATAATTTATACTTAGCTGCTAAATTAATGAAAATAAAATGAGAAAAAGTTTTAATAAAAAGTTGTTTTTTTTTAAATGAATCCAATTGTTCATTATTTAAAAATTTATTTTAATGCATCGCTTGATATATATTCGTTGCTGAACCTGATAATTATAAAACACCTCGCCAAAAATGTAATTATTATGAAGAAAGCTTATTTAAATATATTGACTAATATATGCTCTAAATAAATTAATATGAAATAAATGATATAAATATTTAAAACTTAGATAGTCAATTTCAAAACATCGAAAATAAATATTTTATACTTACCTGCTAATAGGGTTCCTCAAATTCAAATCAAATCAAATATTGGATCAATTTGAATTTGATCAAATCAAATTGACCCTGATTTGAATTTGATTTGATTCAAATATTTGAATTTGAATTTGATTTGAATTTGAATTTTTAATAGTAATTTTCAAATCAAATCAAATATTTGTCAAATCAAATCAAATTTGGCCAGATTTGAATTTGATCAAATCAAATATAGTCAAATTTGAATTTGAATTTGATCAAATATTTGATTCAAATATTTGAAGATCAAATCAAATTGCGGAACCCTACCTGCTAAATTCATGAAAAAAATTTTTAATATGAAGTTTTTTTTTAATTAAATCCAATTGTTCATTATTTAAAAAGTTTACCGATATTTAATGCATTACTTAATATAGCAGATAGCTTATATTCCTTAATACCTACTAAATTAATAGAAATTAAAAATAAATTCACAATTTAAATAGTAACTTTAAATACCAGTTTAATTATTTATACTTACCCAACTAGATTATTGCATAATAAACTTCTTATAAATGCAGCAACTCATTAATATTTTACTTACACTTTAGAAACGGCAATATATGGTAATACAAATAATACTTGGCAACTTGACTTCTAGTATAATCATTCTGTTTCTGATATAAAATGAACAATATTAATTCTTAAGCCTGAGGCAATCAAACCCTAGGCATATAAAAGTTAAATATTAACAAGAAAGAAGTAGATGACTCAACAGAAAAATCAGTCTTTAGACCTTTAAATTTATAACTTACTAGACTCAGTTCTTAAAATTTAATAGGTTGAGTCCAAAAGTTATAAATTTAAAAGCCCAAAGTCTGATTTTTCCTTGGAACACCAAGTATAAGAACTATCAACTAACAAGGAATATAATTAATATCATTATTGAACACATAATAGACGTTAGTTTAAAATCTCATGGTGCATTAAAAGAAAAATGATAAATTAGTGTAAATCATTATTTAAATAAAATAAAAAATACATAATTGTCAAAATATTACCATGCTAAATTTGTCTTAGCATCATACATACAATTTTACACCAATGCTTTAGAACAAGAAATTCTAATATAGTATCCTGTAAAAGCAAAGGACAATTAGTAAATTATAAGTCCTTTTTCTTTTGTACTTTTGATTTAAACATTATACAATATTGATATAACCTTTCACGTGAGTTTGAGTAGAAGATTTCATGTAGTCACGAGTTTTTGCAAAATTCATGACCATATATATTATCAATGTTCCAATTTTTATTTACCTGTTACCTGTAATTTAGAATTAACATACTTACAATATGGTGATGTAATGCAATATATGTATAAACTAGTGTTACGACCCGGGCGTTGCTCCGGGTTGAGGTTTTTAATTGTTCTTTATTTTAATTTTAATTGTATTTTATTTTAGATTTTTAATTATTAGACTAAAAAGATATATATATAAAATCCCTCATAAAGCTCTATATAATAAAAAATAAACTTATTTAAACATTAGATCTCAAGATTATTATTAGGCATTATGATTGTTAGATTAAAGTTATATATATGATAACCCCATCCCAAAGCGCAACATAATGAAAACTGACCCTAACCCTAATTATTAGGTCTCAAGTTATTATTAGGCCTCATGATTGTTAGTTTAAGTTATATATATCGATAACCCCTCCTAAAGCTCAACATAATGAAACTGACCCTAACTCTAACCTATAGGCCTTATGATTATTTTAGGCCTCATGATTATTAGATTAAAGGTTTATATTATTTTTATTAATTATAAAGTTAAATTAAATTAAATAATAATACTTTTAAAATTATTTACAACTATTTACAAATTAATTAAAATTAAATAATAATATTTTTAAAACTATATACAAATTAAATAAATAATAATAATACTTTTAGACAAATTAAATTAATAATATAATACTTTTAAAACTATATACAAATTAAATTAATAATAAAAATACTTTTAAAACTATATACAAATTAAATTAAATAAATAAAAATACTTTTAAACTATTTACAAAATATATACAAATTCTAAAATATATACAAAAATTATACAAAAATTATGCAAAATATATACAAATCTATAATCTATAAAATATATACAAAATTATTCATCAAAAACTTCTCTATATACATCATTTCTAGTATACACACCCTCTTTTCCCTCTATATGCCTATCCTTAACCAAGACTTTAATATTATCTTTTGACTGAACTCATAGGAGAAGACAGGTTTGGGCAAATATAATCCTATAATAGGAATTGTTTGACCTTGAGCCTTGTTAATTGTCATTGCAAAAGATAATCTAATTGGAAATTGTCTCCTTACAAATTGAAATGGAAGATCAGAATCTGCTGATGTTAATATTAGTCGAGGTATAAAAACTTCTTTTCTTTGTTGATTCCTGTTATAATTTCAGCATCTAAAACAAATTTATAACAATTTTTAATCATTAATCTTGTACTATTACATAATCCTTCAGATGGATCAAGATTACATAAAAGAATAACAGGTATATCTTTTTTTAGTATTAAATAATAGGGTAGCATTTCACTTGGTGTTAAAGTATTTAAAAATTCAGTGGGATAAAGGCTTTGATCAACATGATTTTTATATTCAATTAAATCAGTAGAAAAATATTAAAATTCTTAGTATTAGGAATTTTTTTAAGTATTTGTTGATTAATGTTCTCAATATCTACATTTTTTGTTGTAAGAATTGCTCTATCTTTAATAGTATTATTAATTAGTTGTAAATTTATAATTAATAAATAATACAAAGTATTTATTAAATAATACAAAGTATTTATTAAATAATACAAAGTATTTATTAAATAATACAAAGTATTTATTAAATAATACAAAGTATTTATTAAATAATACAAAGTATTTATTAAATAATACAAAGTATTTATTAAATAAAACAAAGTATTTATTAAATAATAATAGAAACTTTTACTTTATAATTATAAATTTCTATCTGTTTTATCTGTTTTTTAAATTTTATATTTAAAAAATCATTATTTTTATAATATTTTAATTAAAATTTTATTAACTTACTGTTTATTGTTTTAAATTTGTCTAATATATTGATTAAAAATTTGTTAAAATAATAATTTGTTAGCAATAAAAAAATAATTTTAATAAAAATTAGATTTTTTTTAAAAAAAAATTAAAAAATTCGTTAACAAAAGACAAATACGTATTAAGGAAAATTGGCTATTACATGAATTTGATGTGTTATACTAATTTTAGAGCTTATGCCATTTGCTATGTTATGCTAATTTTGATACATTATACAAACCTTTATTGTTTTCTATTTTAATTTATTTTATTTTTTTAAAAAAATTATGAAACTTTACACAGATCTGTACTATAAGTTCAGGTTACTGATCTTATTGGTGGCTGGGTTTTGTTTGCTCCAATTTATGTAACTTTTGTGTAACTCATGGTTCAATTGAACCTAACTTTGCTTTAAATGAACCTGACTTGGATCAATTGAACCTGATCTTGGTTCTTGAACATAATTTTGGGTTATTTGAACCTGATCTTGGTTCAAATAAATGCAATCTAAACCCGGTCCAGCAGAGTTTGAATTTTTTTGTAACTAACTATTTTTGTGGGAACAGAAAATTTGACCTTTATTTTTGGTCAGAGTTTGAAAAAATTTCAGGGTCAGCGACCCAAGTATGAATTTTTCAAGGGTAGATAGAGAAAAGAATCATGAAGATTTTTTTCATGTGAATTTTGGGTAATATTTTTGGGTGGTAAGTATAGGACAAGGGCCCTTACTATTAAACCCAAATGCACAACCCTGTAAATAGTGACAGAGAACTGCATCTTAGAAGGGGTAGACTTGTGTAAGGTCCTAGGCATTGCTCCAGGTAAGCTTTCTAACTTTTTTTTTATATGGACATTAATAAACATGATCTTGGTTCAAATGAACCCGGTCTTGGTTCAAACAAGCCTGATCTTGGTTCAAATGTACCCGATATTGGTTCAGATGAACCCGATCTTGGTTCGAATGAACCTGATCTTGGTTCAAATGAACCCGATCTTGGTTCAAATGAACCCGATATTGGTTCAATTGAACCCGATCTTGGTTCATTTGAACCCGATCTTGGTTCAAATGAACCCGATCTTGGGTCAAATGAACCCGATCTTGGGTCAAATGAACCCGATCTTGGTTCTTTACCCGGTTTTGGTTCAATTGAACCCGATTTTGGTTCAAATGAACCCGACCTTGGGTCAAATGAACCCGATCTTGGTTCTTTACCCGGTTTTGGTTCAATTGAACCCGATCTTGGTTCAATTGAACCCGATCTCGGTTCATGAACCTGATTTTGGTTCATTTGAACCCGATCTTGGTTTATTTGAACCCGATTTTGGTTCATTTGAACCGGATTTTGGTTCATTTGAACCCGATCCTGGTTTCTGAACCCGATTTTGGTTCAATTTTGGTTCAATGAACCCGACCTGACCCGGTTCGTCGGAGTTTGAATTTTTGTGTAACCTACTATTTTTGTAGGAACACTAAATCCGACCTCTATTTTTGGTCGGAGTTTGAAAAAATTACTGGGTCAGTGACCCGGATAAGAATTTTTCAAGGGTTGGGTGGGTGGGGGAGGTGGAGGAAAGAATTTTAAAGATTTTTTTAAGGGTGGGTGGGGAAGGTGGTGGGTAAGAATTTTTTAAAATTTTTTTATGTGTATATATAGTAATATTTTGGTGTGGTAAGAATAACCCCTTTAAAATTCAAGGGCAACTACCTATTAAACTCGAGTGAAGTACCCCCAAATAGTGACAGACATTAGCGCCTTAGAAGGGGTAGACTAGTGTTAGGACCCGGGCGTTGCTCCGGGTTGAAGTTTTTAACTGTTTTTAATTTTAGTGTTTAATTGTATTTTATTCTAGGTTTTTAATTAATAAATTAAAAATATATATATTTAAAATAATAAAAAATGATTCTAACTTTAAATGGTAGGTCTAAAGATTATTATAAGCTCTCATGATTATTAGTTTAAAGTTATATATATGAAAACCCCATCCCAAAGCTCAATATAATGAAAACTGACCCTAACCCTAACCATTAGATCTCAAGATTATTATTAGGCCTCATGATTGTTAGTTTAAGGTTATATATATCGATACCCCCTTCCAAAGCTCAACATAATGAAACTGACCCTAACCCTAACCTATAGGCCTTATGATTATTTTAGGCCTCATGATTATTAGATTAAAGGGTTATATTATTTTTATTAATTATAAAGTTAAATTAAATTAAATAATAATTCTTTTAAAACTATTTACAACTATTTACAAATTAATTAAATAATATAACAATACTTTTAAAATTATATACAAATTAAATTAAGAATAATAATACGTTTAGAATTATATACAAATTAAATTAATTATATAATACTTTAAAAGCTATATACAAATTAAATAAATAATAAAAATACTTTTAAACTATATACAAATTAAATAAATAAATAAAATACTTTTAAACTATATATAAAATATATACAAATTCTAAAATATCTAATATATACAAAAATTATATAAAATATATACAAATCTATTATAATTTATAAAATATATACAAAATTATTCATCAAAAACTTCTCTATATACAACATTTCTAGTATATACACCCTCTTTTCCCTCTACATGCCCATCCTTAACCAAGACTTTAATATTATCTTTTGACTGAACTCTTGACAAAGCTACATATAATTGCCCATAGGAGAAGACAGGTTTGGGCAAATATAATCCCATAATAGGAATTGTTTGACCTTGAGCCTTGTTAATTGTCATTGCAAAAGATAATCTAATTGGAAATTGTCTTCTTACAAATTGAAATGGAAGATCAGAATCTGCTGATGTTAATCTTAGTCGAGGTATAAAAACTCTTTTTTCTTTGTTGACTCCTGTTATAATTTCAGCATCTAAAACAAATTTATAACAATTTTTGATCATTAGCCTTGTACCATTACATAATCCTTCAGATGGGTCAAGATTACGTAAAAGAATAACAGGTACATCTTTTTTTAGTATTAAATGATATGGTGGCATTCCACTTGGTGTTAAAGTATTTAAAAATTCAGTGGGATAAAGACTTTGATCAACTTGATCTTTATCTTCAACTGAATCAGCAGAAAAGTATTCAAATTCCTCAGTATCAGGAATTTTTTTAAGTATTTGTTGATTAATGTCCTCAACATCTACATTTTTTGTTGTAAGAATTGCTCTATCTCTAATATAGTCAGATTTTTGATAATTTGTAGTAATATCAGTAAAGGTCTCTGATATTAAATCATCAATATCTTCACTATCCAAGACTATATTATCAGGCAATCTTATATAATCTTCACCAATATCAGAATGTGTTGTTACTTTTCCTTCACCAATATCTAATAAAAAGTCAACAAAGTTTTTTTGTTCAACATCATCTTGTTGTTGAACTCTCATATTAATAGTTAATTGCATGGTTTTAACATTTTTCCAAAGATATGAAGACTTTAAGCATGCATCAACTATTTGTGGACATGTACCTCGAACTACTACAGGTAATATTTGTCTGAAATCCCCACCAAGAACCATAATCTTCCCTCCAAAAGGTAAATCAGTATCTGTTAAATCTCTAAAAGTTCTGTCAACAGCTTCAAAAGCAAATCTATTCATCATTGGTGCTTCATCCCACAAAATGGCTTTAGCAGTTTGAATTAATTTGGCTAATTCAGATTGCTTTTCAATATTTAAAGTAGAATCATGATCTACTTTTAATGGAATTTTAAATCTTGAATGAGCAGTTCTTCCACCACTCATTAATAAGGCAGCAATTCCTGATGATGCTACAGCAATTGCAATTCCATTTAAATGTTTTTTTGATCTTATATAAGCCAAGATCAAATTATACAAAAATGTTTTTCCAGTTCCACCAGGGCCATCAACAAAAAATAAAGTTTGTTCAAGTTCACCATTAATTGCTTTTATAATTTCTTCATATATTTTTTTTTGATCTTCATTTAAACTTTTTTCATTTAATAAAGTTTTTTCAATTTCATTTTGATCAAAATTTTGTTCTTCAGCAATTAATGTATTGTGTTGATGATCTTCTTCTAATAAATCATAATTTATAATTGGAAGACCTGGAAAATCTGAAAGAGCCATTCCATTTTGAATCAAATATTTTTCAATAAGCACCATTGCTTTTGTAATAGCTAAATCTTTTTCATCCTTTTGAAAGATAAAATCTTCAATCAGATGATCAAGAAATTTTTCCCAAAGATCTTTTATATTTGCTGGTTGACAGTAAACTAATAGAAAAGCAAATAAATGTCTTAGTTGGGAAGGCATATTGTATGTGGCAGCTTCTGCAAGGCAAGCATCACATTCATTATCATCATCAACCAAACCAAGTTGAAATGCTACATCTTTATATGAATCATATTTTACACCATTTAATATTTTTAAATCATCAAATGATTTAACACCACTTACTACATTTAATAAAACTCTTAAATAAAATCTCTCTGTATCTTTTGGATTAATAAAATACATTCGAGAAATTACTTTTTCACCACCTTTTTTTCTTTTTTGCCAGTTTTTAGTTTTTTTATTCCAAGTAAAGTGCTTTGGAATTTGCATATATTTCAAAGATTGAATAAATTCATTATCAGGATTATCTTTACAAAGTTCAAAATATCTTGTTAACTTTGTATTCTTTTCCTTATCAAGATCTTTTGATGATAATGCTTTTGATTTAAAAAGAACTTTTTGTTGATTTTCCAAATGTATTGGAAGTCTAACAACAGTATGAGATCGTTCTTGTAAACCAAAATCAAATAACCTCCATATTCCTTCAGATGCAGAAACATATCTTGCATTTATAAATTTTTCAATTTCATCATTTGGATTCCTTAAAGATATTAAAACTCTATCCTGTCCCTTATATACATATTTGTAAAGATATTTAATAGATTTAATGCTTGAACATATCTCTACATTAAGGTGACAGTTATATTTTTGACTTAAATATGGATTATAAGGAACAATCCATCTATTGTCAATATCAATTGATGCTCCATGTTTTTTAATAATTCTTGAATTTTGTCTTCTTCTATAAATAGGGTATCCAGAATTATTTGTAGAAGTTTTAGCAGTAAATTCTCTTGGATAATATTTACTGCATTTTCCATCAATCATACATGGAGATGATGGATTAATATCTTTTCCACAGGGTCCATGAATCATGTTTCTGCTAACTATCTCATATAGTTTTGGTTGATATTTTTGATCAGGAATTTCAGCAGATATAATTTGATCAAAATCTTCAGGAGTTTGTGGTTTATCTTCAGGTGCCAATATAAGTAATATATGAGAATGTGGCAACCCTCTTTTTTGAAATTCAATTACATAACAATATGCAATAACTTTTCCTAAAACAGATTTTTTAATTAAATCCTTAATTATTGCATCTAATTTCAATCTAAAAACTCTTGCTATCAAATCTGGCCTATCAGCAGCAGTTTGATTTTCTAAAAGTTCATTTTCAATTTCAGGCCATTTTGGATTACACGTCACTGTTATAAACAGATCAGGTTTTCCAAATTGTCTAACAATTGACATTGAATCTTGGTACAATTGTTGATAATATCTTGTAGATCCTGTAAAACTTGATGACAAAATAACTTTTTTGCCAACATTTTCTGCATTGACTTCTTCAGCATCTTCATTAGAAATCATATCTTTTAATCCTGCATAGATTTCTAATCTTAAATCTTCTTGATGCTTTTTTTGCCAACTTATATTGTTTGCTTCCCATTTTACAAACTGATCTACTATATATTGTTGAAATAATCTGCCTGAAAGATGTATAATACTATTTTCTTTGTTAGAGTTTTTAATCATAAATCTATAAACTGCAAACTCCCTAAGAGATATTGTTAATCTCTTTTTCTTTTTTTGTTGAACCTTTGATGATGTTTTATCATTATCATCACCATTATTATTATTTTCATTATTATCATTATCAGGTTCAATAACTTCAATAACTTCCTTGCTTTTTCCTTTATCAACCTTTCTTTTCTTCTTTTGAGGTTTATCATTATCATCATCATTATCAGAAATGTTTTCAGGTTCAACTTCTTTAACTTGTTCTTCTGTTTGCTTTCCTTTTCCTTTATCAACTTTTCTTTTTCTTTTAGATCCTTCATCACCTTTTTCACTTGTTTCATCAATACTCATGAAACTTGTAGCGGATCTAAGAGTTGAACCTTCAAATGTTTGAGATAACCCTGTATGACTTTCAGAACTTGCTTGTGATAAAGTTCCATAGTCAATAGAAATAGATTGTCCTGCTTGGGGTTCATATTCTTCATCTTCAAGTATCATTGTTTCATCTTGTTGTATTTCTGTTTGTTGTTGGACTTCTTCTTGAACTTCTCGCTGACCTTCTTGTAGACCTTCTTGTTGAATATTTTGTTTGGCTTGTTGTATAAAAACATCAAGCTTTTTTTGCCAAAATTCTTGAGAAAGTGTGCTTGAAGTTTCACTACTTGCCAAACTTGCCAATTCTGCAATAATTTGATCAACAACTTGATCAGCAATTTGTCCACAATAATTTTCATCATCATCATCATTATTATTATTAAAATCATTATCATATTCTTCTTCTTCATCATTAATGATTTGTTCTAGTCCAACAATTTCTTCTGCTACAACATCTTTTTTCAATATTCCTCTATGCCAACCATATTCTCCATTAGGGAATAGCAAAGGATATTGTAAAGGATCATATGCACCATGTAATTCAGATATTCTTTTAAATGTATTATCAAGTCTCTTAATAAGAATATCTCTAGGTTGTGTTGTTGGTTCATTGTCACAATACATTGCAGCTACTTCTGAAGCTGCTGGTGCATTATATAGTCTTATATCCCTGCCATGAATATTATGTATTGCTATATGCAATACTTGTTCATTTTTATTTTCTATTTCATGATTCTTTGCATCTTTATAAAATTTTATAAAAGGATTTAAAGAATATAATTCCTTTTGAATTTCTTTCAACAGATTAAAATTTAATTGTTTTTTCATTATTTCATGTCTTCTGTTGAGTTGATTTTCTGGATTATCAGAATCATAAAAATAAATTTGGGAGAATTTTGGTTGTTCTCCTTCATTTGGCATAAAAGAACTAATTTTATGGTATAATGTTCCTTGAATTCTATAAGTATAAACCCCTTCTCTGGCATTTGCAAGATTCTTATCTAAATTGGTACCAATTGATGTAAAAGCAAATAGTTGATTATATGCTCTTATTTGTGTAACAAATGGTACATTAGATTCAGAATCTTTTTCTGTAAGCAATTTTTTAATTGCTGTTGGTGGTGGTGGAAGTGGTGCTAGCATAACTTGTCCATTCATGCAGCATAGTCCTGATTTTTCTTGCCTCCATTTTAAAGCCCCACAATGTTTACAAATAATGTCCATTTCTCCCAACATATGCCTTCCTTCTATCACATCCTCCTCTTCTATCTCTTCTTTCTTCTTCTCTTCCTCCTCCTCTTCTATCCTTTCTTCTTTTTCAATTTCTTCCATTTTTTCAATATCTTCCATATCTTCCATTTCTTCAATCTCTTCCTCTATTTCTTCTTCTTCCTCTTGCTTCTCTTCTACCTCCCTCTCCTCTTCTATATCCTTTTCTTTTTCTATCCCTTCATCATATTCATCTAAACTACAATGTCCTATTTTATGAAATTGTTTATATTGTTCTTCTTTTATCTTTTTATAGTTTCTTTTTCTTCTTTCTCTATTTTTTTTGTTGACTTCTGCTTTCTTCTCAGCAGGCATAAATGCTCTAGATTTCTGCTGTCTCAATCTAGTAGCTTCTTTTGTTTCTTTTGTTCTTGTTCTTGAAGCTACAGGTAAGTTTGCTTTAGGTTGAGATCTGGTTCTTGAAGCAGGTCCTGTTACTAAAGATGTAGAAGCTTTTTTTTGCTTTGCATAGAATTTACTCTTTGCAGCTCTTATTCTGCCTTCTTGCTTTCGTTTTTCTTCATCAGTTTCACCTCCTTTAGGTACAGGATATAAATCTAATATTTCTTGAGGTATAGGCAAGATTTCTTTTCCTTTTCCTTTTTTTGACATTTTCTATCTCAATAAAAAAAAAATAAAAAATACTATTATTAATTATTTGAATATATATAAATTTAAACAATACAAAGTATTTATTTAATAATAATAGAAATTTTACTTTATATTTGTAAATTTTTACCTGTTTTATCTGTTTTTTAAATTTTATATTTTAAAAATCATATTTATAATATTTTAATTAAAATTTTATTAAACTTACAGTTTATTGTTTTAAATTTGTCTAATATATTAATTACATTATATAATATAAAACTCTTTCCAACGATCACTTGTACAAATTGCCAAACAAAAGAAAAACAAAAAATTTTTTAGTAAAAGACGAAGCAGCTGGTACTAATATTGGTTTTTATAAAGGTCAACCTTTTTCTATATTCTCGGGGGACTCCTTTATATATTCGACACGCAAGCCAGAAGCGTCAGTTGTGCAAGATAACTGGCAGTGGGTGCCCTTGGTACAAAAAATTCTGGTGAAAGTTTTCTTTTGTTGATGAAGATATTCCAGCTTGGCTAGGCGGTGAACTGAAAAAATGAGTTTTTCAACACTCTCTCTAAGGTTTTTTGGTTACAAGAACATTTTCAACCGTATACCCGCTACCATATTCTCGCTTGACGCAGTTTTTCTGGAATTTTTGACGAAAAGTGGGAAATCCGGCATACCCTCTCCAAAAGATCAACATTGTTGTTCCTATCCTAATCGGGAAAAAGGCATGCAAGGTGGTAAACAGGAATGAACGTGTAATGTGACGTGACACAGTGGAGTAGGCAGATCTGCGGAACTAAATTCCAGAACGTTCTTTTATTTCTTTTATGTATATATAGTACTTTGGCGAGGCGTTTCCTTGTGCAGTACTATATAATTTTTATTATTAGTGTTAGATTTTCTTTTATGTTTTGTTTTCTTTTGTTTTTTTATACCACTTAGTGGCATTACGCTATCATGTACTGCGGCTTTTTGCCTCTTTCTTTTTCTTTCTATTGTTTCATTTTGATCTTATTGGATTTTTCGTTTATGGTTTGAAGCTTTCCTCCTTTATATTTTTTTTCCCTTTTATTCTTGTTATGTTTTTTTCTAGTAGATTACCTCTACTCAGGAAGCTAAGATAAGGAGGTTTAAAAAGTAGGCAGTCATGATAAGGCATTCTGATTCAAACTAAGTTTGGAACAGTGCGGCAGGTCGCATCTGAAAATTCGTCGAAATGAGCAAAATATTGGGTGATGTCAGACTTAGAATTTAAATAAGTACTTGTTTTTGGTTACAAATTCAATAATTTTAAATAAAAGTGCTGGCGAGGCTGCCTAAGTTCAAAAAAAAAAATATATATATATATATTAATTACAAATCTGTTAAATAATAATTTGTTAGCAAAAAACAAATTAGTTTTTTTTTTTTAAAAAAAAAAGAAAAAAAATTAAAAATTCGTTAACAAAAGACAAATCCGTATTAAGGCAAAATCGGGCTATTACACGAATCTAATTTGTTACACTAATTTTGAAGGTTACACCGATTTGCTATGTTATGCTAATTTCGTTACATTACACAAACCTCTATTGTTTTCTATTTTAATTTAATTTATTTTTTTAAAAAATTATAAAAGATTACACAGGCCCGTACTATAAGTTCGGGTCACCAACCCATTTAAGGACATGTTTTGTTTGCTCTAACTTTTGTGTAACTTTCATGGAACTCTTGGTTCAATTGAACCCGAACTCAGCTCAATTGAACCCGAACTTGGTTCAATCGAACCCGACTTGGTTCAATTGAACCTGAATTTGGTTCAATTGAACCTGATCTTGGTTCAAATGAACCCGATCCGGACGCGGTCAGTCAGAGTTTTGCAACCCAACCATTTTCGTGGAAACACGAAATCTGACCTCTATTTTTAGTCGGAGTTTGAAAAATTTTCAGGGTCAGTGACCCGAGTACGAATTTTTCAAGGGTAGATTGAGAAAAAAATTTTTTATATATTTTTCACGTGAATTTATAGTAATATTTTGGTGTGTTAAGAATTGGACCAATAAAAATTCAAGGGCAACCTCCTATTAAACTCGAGTGAAGCACCCCGGAAATCGTGACAGACAGTAGCGCCTTAGAAGGGGTAGATAAATATAACAAATAAAAGCAAATTGCCGCATATAACTATAGTTTGATAGTCAATTACCAAAGCTGCAATTCTATGTGGCCAATTTTTATTTACCTGTTACCTGTAATTTTGAATAAGTATACCTTTAATATTGCTATATAATACAATATATGTATAACAAATGGAAACAAAAATAGCTTGTGAATAACTATAGTTAATGGTCGAATTACCGCATAATATGTGCACTATAGCAAAGCTACAATGCTGTAATTCCATCAATTTTCTAATTTATTTACCTATTACCTGTAATTTGTAATAAGCATACCTTCAATATAGCAATGTATGTCAAAGCCGCAATGTCATAATTCTACATGGTCAATTTTTATTTACTATTACCTGTAATTTGAAATAAACATATTTTCAATATAGCAATATTGTAACGAATAATTTTTCTCTTGTCATTTCCGTATTTGTTTAATTCTTTAAGTTGCTACATATCTTCTATAATTGTATTATCATGGTCATGTTAATCTTACCTTTCTAATATTAGGCATTATTATGTATTCTTATTGGCTTAATTGACTCAAAAAGCGT
This sequence comes from Gigaspora rosea, assembly GCA_003550325.1. Taxonomy (NCBI): domain Eukaryota; kingdom Fungi; phylum Glomeromycota; class Glomeromycetes; order Diversisporales; family Gigasporaceae; genus Gigaspora; species Gigaspora rosea. The sequence continues at coordinate 259,999 of QKWP01000369.1, read as the reverse complement.
AATGTAATAGTACAATAGTAACGGTGTAAACGTAGTAGTAGTAGTGTAGATATAGCTATTGGAGTATAAACTTATCTGAAATTTAGAATGTATATAAAGGGCAATATAATGTACCTGATATAGTATCTAATATGCTCTCCAAAACCATTCTTAAATAATATCGGGAAAGTTTTTTTAGTATAGCTCTGTACAAATTTCTAAAAAAAAACAATTATTAAAAATTAATGCAGTTCTGCGACTCTGCTGGTGGTCATTGAAGAAATTTTTTTAATTTTCTGTGCAGATTTAATTTTCTGCGCAGTTATGTACAGATCTTTAATTCAATAATTTGTACAAATTGTAAAAAAAAATTCAAATATTCATATATTTTTAATAATATAATTTATTACAAATACATAATATAAATTTCACAAAAATAATAAAAATAATATATGTTTATTAAAAAAAAAAAAAACTAAAAATAATATATTTTTATTAAAAAAAAACCAAAAAAATATTACATTTTTATTAAAAAAAACTAAAAACATATTATATTTTCATTAAAAAAAAAAAACTAAAAAATATTACAAGAAATACCACAAAAACGCCTTAGAGACACTACAAAAATACTATAAAAACATTACACAAATACTACATAAACGCTATAAAAACACCACTTCACACAGATGCTATAAAGACACTATACAAACGTATAAACACCGTAAAAACACTGTGCAAATGCCGTAGAAATACTGGAACCAATATGAAAACCTAACATACAGCACGACAAATAAAATGACGAAAAAAACGCCAAACACAGCATCACAAACTCAGCACCAATGACGAACATATCTAGTAACGCAATAGGCACGATAATTACCTACTCAACCTGAAAAGAATTATCATTACATGAATACAATGCTTAAGAAAAAAAAAAATAAAAATAAAAATTGATACTTTGCTATAATTGAGAAACTCAATGCCCAAGTAATGCACTAGTGACGAAAGTGATTCCAAACTAAATTACACCCAATGATAGCAACACGGCAGCAATGAAAGACCACTGAAATGGACAACACTACCGATGAAAAAGCTCCAAATAATGCATCAATAGCAAGAGACTTCAAATCAGACAAAGAAAACTCTAGGAAACTACCTGCAATAAAAAAACATCAGTAATAAAGGCACTAAGTATGATGATAGATATTTCAAAAAAAGTAAGTTAACCATGCCACAGACAAGCAAAAACACTAACCATAGCATTAAACAGCAATATCTGTAAGGGCACTAACATTTATTACCTAATATCCATTTACTATAGGGCTTACCTCTACCCCTAGATAAGATCTATAAATAGAATTTTAGCCAATCAAATTTAACTAAGGTAAGATTTTTCTTGACCTCCCACCCTCTAAAATATTATCTAATAAATATTAGCGCCCTAATGGCGAAACTTTGAAATGTCAACTCCAGAAACCAATACTAGTAACAATGACAAAATTTCAAGAACAGTGATAATAACAGTGTCTCCAGAAACGGCGAAATGGACGAAACTAACAACAACCGAAAAAGATCAAATATAGATGTTAGTAAGTAAAAAAAAAACGAATAAAAAGAAACAAAAAAAAAGAACTTATCTGGTTAATATTCAGATTGATCATCATCACCGAATAAAAATAAAATAATAAATATAATATAATATTAATTGATGATCTGTGAGTCAACTAAAGAATTTTCCATATTAGGATGTGATGGAGATCACATATTAACAAGGCACGAATAGAAATTTTCAAGTTATAGTAAAATCATAAAAATTTCTAAACAAATATAGTATGAAAGTAGTACAAATGATAGAATAATACCAAGAGTTTTTGATTAATAAATTATTAAATATCGATTTTTTTTTTGGTGAACTTTATCTTGCGTGATCGCGGCATTCACTATGCTAAGTCTTATAAAGAACAAATCATAGTATTTAATAATAATAAGGTTATTTAGAATTTTTTTTCTAATTTTGCTTGTCCCAAACCTTAAAACTAATAAACAGACTGCATTACAATAATCACACCAGATCTAACCTCTTTTTTTTTTTTAACCCTTCGGTTCTAATCGGTGTTGGGGTGCGTATGGCGCACTACTAGATCTAACTTTAAGTATAAGACCTAAGAAAAATTCAGAATTCTTTAGTTGGGCATTAGTAATGATCAAATTTTACGTATGTTCAATATATCAGTTGTTTTCTTTTTTTGCTCATACGTAAGATCTAAACAGGAGCTGAACCCGTAAGCATAATCACTCGTGGACAAAGATCTTTCTGTTCAATCTAGAACTTAGCTCACACTTGTATGCCTACCGGAGACCATGACTTTAATGTCTAACCCGTCGTATATTAGCTTGAAATTTATTAAGTGGATATCTTTTAATAATTTAGATAATATTCCGAAAATATAGTGATAGATTTTTAACAGCTGTGTTAGAAGATGTACATTCTCTTCGTTGAATTGAAAATATATACAGCTATATAAAAACATGGAAAGTGGAGCTTAAAATATTATATGGATTCAAATTTATTACATTTTTTGGGCAAAGTAAGTTAAAATTTATTTTATCTAACTGCCACAACTTTATTCTAGTAAATGTGAGCTAACTCAAGAAACGAATATATGAGTACTGCCAAGAGAAAAAGGCCTTTCGGACTTTTATGTATAACATAATTTAAAGTTCAAACGGCCTTTTTCCTTTGACAGCACACATATTAGTTTTTAAGAATTCAGAAAATGCACAGATTGTAATTCATATTAGACATGTGACCCAGAAACAACAACACAGGAATCATTCGCATAAATAGATTCCTTTTAATAGATTAAAAGAGGGTTGGCTCTGGTTAAATGGCGAAGAATAATTCTAGGTGGATTGTAATAAAATACCCGACCACTATATCAAGATCATAGAGTATTGTAAAATACTCTGACCCATATATGTACAACTGGAAACTTGAAAACTTCGTTTCCACTAATACATATCGACTCAAGATAATTTATTATATGCACTGTGTGATCTTGATATAGTGGTCGGGCATTTAGAGAATACACAATCAGTATGCTATAGTTACAATTAAGTCTTTATTAGTTCACAAAGTATTTTTAAGGGAAGTAAAGCTAAAATAATTTAAGTTCATAGAGATCTATTACCAATTATATCAAAATTCTAGGAAACTTACAGTAATTGAAAGGTATATTAAAGCGACATATCGATATATCAGAACTTTAACAAGGAAGAATATATTCATGGAGATTTTCATAGCGGTAATATATACCAAATCAATATTATTAATGGAAATTTTAATATCATATTGCGAATTTAGGATTATCAAAAAAGAGTCTGATTTAGAAGGTAGTATTCACGGCGTATTACCTGATGTTACTTATAAGTATTAAATAAACAATCATACCAATAGCTGCAGATATTTGTAGTATAGTAAAATCAGGTATGTACTATATACGTAAAATCATTTAAATTTTGATTATGCTTGATTATACTTATCAAATCACTATTTCTTAAAAAAAAAAATAAGAGAAATAATTGAAGATCTGAAATACTGTTAAACTTTCCATAGTGGACAGGGTTATTGAGTTGAAACATTATAAACGATTATGTTGATGTAGCAGAAATAGTCTTTGTAGGTTAATTTGTTTTATTAGATTTGATAGGCTATCGATCTCAAAAACTAGTGTTTGTGACTGATAGTTGTAGTGACCGCTTGCCCCAACCTCAGCCTTTGCCCTTTGGTGCTTGGTTATTGTGAGATTTTTTACTTTCATTATGGTTTTTATTGGGCATTGTTGGTTATTTATCGATTGTTTACTTTTTTTTGAACCAAGTTTAGCATTAATAAACTCGATTTTTAATAGGATCAGTTATGGAAAGTTCGACAATAAAAATTTATTTAATCACTATAAATATTGAATCTGATTATTTAAATGCATTCAACCTTTTAAATATAAGACATAACTTGAATTCATAAAGCACTGCAAAGAATCGTAGGGCTTTTGAATTTTATAGATTTAAGTGTTTATTTAACCATGGATATTATTGGCTTTATTCAGCTTGTGCATTTAATAATATAAAAACTGATTAATAAATAGAGCTGAATAAGTTGATAGCATCCCTAGTATGACAAGAAATATTTATAGAAGTCAACCTCACTATAGTACTGAGTTGGATATTCGAATATATAATAAGTTATAAGTTATGTCCCAAAGGTGCAAAATTTTAATTAGAATTATCATGTATAATAAAATTATGAACTTGAATGCATAGCTTTTATTAAATACTACCTGCTACTGTAAATCGCTATATACAAGACCCGGATCTTATATGCTCTACCAAATTTAAAATTTATATTAGACCCTGGGTCTAGTATACACTAAGAGAAAATTTTGAAGAGTGTGCACATTTTGCATTTATAATAAGCGGTCAGATATTTGAGAAACCCAAGATTCTGTGATTCGTATTCGGGCATACTATGTGGTGGGTTTATTATCAACAGAAGTTTTGTACATAGTAATTTATACTTTTTAGTTAAGCTAAAAACTAGTTTTTAAAGCTTATAGGTGAGATTTAGATCTTTATTTTAGTACAGTATTTACTATTCGTTTATATGTAACAAAATCTGTACATTTACAAATTGGGATTTTCATTAATTAATTTCCGTCATAGTTACATAGTAAATGTAGATCATTTTTTCTTTAGATAACTCACGGATTATCAATTAAGGTATATAAATAAATAAAAAAATATGTTAAAAAAAACAAATAAGGGAATAGAAATTTGTCGCACCTGCGACATGTCGCACCACCTGATTCTGACCAATCAAATCGCACGATTTTGTAAATAAAAAATTTTAAGTTTTAAAAATTAAACATTTTACTAGTAAAATGTAAAAATAAATAAGTGATATCAAAGCATATAATGTAAAATTTTATTCTAAACAACTTTTTCTAAGTCATAAAGATAGATTGTCTTAGTAAAAAAATAACGTTTTATAAGAAAAATCAAAAATTTTGATTGTTAGCACATATAAACCTTTTTTTTTATTAATATAATCTATATTTACGTTTAAGTATAACATGTAAAATTTTATGCTAACCAACTTTTTCTAAGTTAAAATGGTAGATTGTTTTAGTAAAAAAAAAGTTTTATATGTACTAACTTTGGACAATTTTGATTTTTCTTATAACACGTTTTTTTACTAAGACAATCTATCTTTATGACTTAGAAAAAGTTGTTAAGAATAAAATTTTATGTTATATAACATGCTATTTTATATTTATTTTACACTCTATTAAGTAAAATTTTAAATTTTTAAAAAATAAAATTTTTTGTCTATAAAATCGTGCGATTTGATTGGTTGAAGCAGGGTGTGACATGTCACGGGTGTGACAAATTTATTTTCTCATTTAATAATCATAAACAAAACAATAAATAAATAAAAAAAAATAAATAAATAAAAAAAACAAAAAGAAATAAAAATTAATATTAAAAATCTAAAAAAAAAAATGAATATAATTAAATAAATGATTAAAAAAAAAATTAAAATGAACTAAAAACAAAAAAAAATACTGAAAAAAATAAAAAAAAAGTTAAAAATAAAGAGTAAATCTATTTGTCAGTGGGCATCCATAAATAACGTTATGTACCCCCTCATAGTAGTGCTTGACCCCCCTCTACTATATAAAAAAATTTTTCAAAATCCGTATATTTATATATAAAATTTTACAAAAACTTGAATATATTGTGACACAGTGATCCGATTTGGATGATTTAGGTACCATTCGATTCATCTCAGTAAGACGAATTCAATAATACCAAAATTATTTCATTTGGATTACTGGATCAATAGTTATTCACAAAAAACTATTAATTTTATAGTTATTTTATAAGAAAACATAATAACCAATAGTATTTGGCCAATAGCGTTTGATCCAGTGATCCAAATGAAATGAAATTGGTACCATTCGACTCCTCTCACCGAGACGAATCGAATGGTACCAAAATTATTAAATTTGGACCACTGGTTCAGTTTTTAGACAATTTTTTTTAAAAAAATTGCATTATATTTTTTTGACCCCCTACTTAAGAGGAAAATCGTTATATTTTGTCAGAACTCCCCTTCTTGTATAACGTTATTTCTGGATGCCCCCTCACAGGTGGTAACAGTTCTGTACCAACTGTGAAAATAAGAATCGAGATCAGGTGTAATGTTATACCTGATCATGTAACATGAAAATGAAGCGAAAAAATGACATTTTCAAAAATATCGCGATAACTGAAAATTTTGACTATGAAACCACCCTTTATTCTAGCAAAAAAAAATTCCTCGTGAAATTTTACTATATAGTTATCTCTAAACCTTAACCTAACCCGAACCCTAATCCTAACGAAAATAAATTTACATGTGTTTATGTTTGTTTTGATTGTACGTTATACAGGGGCAAGTCACTGCCGGTAACAAGCACATTTTTCAAAAATAAAAATTGAAAAAAAATTTAAATAAAAAAATAAAAATAAAAAATGAAAAAATTAAAAAAAAATTAAATAAAAAATTTAAAATAAAAAAAAATTAAAATAAAAAAAAATTTAAAAAAAAATAAAAAAAAT
>QKWP01000369.1:221039-251348 GCA_003550325.1 Gigaspora rosea | reverse complement strand
TTTTTTCGGCTTTGATTTTTGATTTTTGTTTGTTTTTTTTACTTATTTTTTTTTATTTTATTTTATTTATTCAAGAAGTAGCAAATATAAGCGAATATAAACGAATATAAGCGAAATATGAGCAAATATAAAGAATATAATAGTTTATTTTTTTTGTTTTCATTTTTTTAATTTTTTTTTGGTTTCATTTTTTTTGGATTTATTTTTTTTTGTCATTTTTTTTATAATAATATATAATATATGTAATATTTAAAATATAATATATATAGAGACAAAGGATCTATACATACTTTCTCCAGTACACGTTAGTTTGGAGCAGAGTAATTTCAGTTTATTAAAATACACACGACTAGAAGAACAAGTGAGGCCACAGAAACAAGAGTAAACGGGGCTAGTCCCCTTAGAAGTAAGAAAAGAGACTGCAGTACGTTTGACGACACTATATTCTCAGAAGAAATGGCACCAAAACGACGTAAAGTGGAAAAAGAAAATAAAAACAACAACAACAAAAAAAAAACAAACAAAGTAAACAAGTCAATGAATACAGCAAAGAAAATACAAGTCCTATCACAACAGGCTATAGCAAAAAGCGATGCTAAGGTTTTAATAGAAACGAACACCGAAGGCACTCCCACAAGAGAATCAGGAACCTTCCTGGTACGACAAAACCGAACAAGAATTCAGTGTTCTCAAAGACATTATGAACATGCAAACTACTTCCATGGACACACAAATGTCTACAAAGATAAAACAACCTGTCCCAGGCCCTTCTAATGCTGCGCCGACTGAGGCGGTAGCTGAAGACTTGATCGTAGAACAAAAGAAACTCATAGAAGAATGCTCACTTTCGGATGAGGATTTAGGCCTAGAACCAAAACCAAAATGAGATATCTCCGAACGTAAACCAGAAAAGGGAAGGAACCTTCCTCAATAAGTCCCGACAGAAAATGGACTTCGTTTTTTCCCAAGCTGAAAAGAGGTCAATCGACCTATTCGACTTTCTCCCCAAGACAAAATATTAGAACAAATAACGATAATGCACTAATAATCGATATCAAAGGAATGCTAGGTTCATTCAACAAGATTATGTCCTCCATGTTCAATCAGGTTAAATACGACGTTAGTGCCGCCAAGCAGCACTTCACTAAAGGGGTCCGTACGCACTTAGAAATCACCTTTATCAACGATGAAAAACGAAAACAGTATGCCACCGAGGGCATTGTTATATTCAACAAGACTTACTACAGATACATTCCGACCGACGGCAGAAAATCCTTTCTACCGGTCAGGTGCCGCAATGTACCCTTAGGTAACAAAAGTGAGGTTTCAGAGGCTCTACTAGTGGCCTTTGAAAATTTCAGAAAAATTGCCGCCATCAAACCTCTCATGATCGAAGGCACTCCCTACTTGACAGATCAATGGGTGGTCATCTTTGAAACAACCGATGACCCAGACCTAGAAAAGCACCTACCACGATTCACTCATGTTTGGAAAAATAAGGTTTCTACTGAATGGAAATCTGCCCCAAAAGTTTGCTACTTTTGCGACCAGTAAGGTCACATAAAAAAAGACTGCATCCAATTTAAGGAATCTATTGAATCTAGACAAAACGCACGCATGAATAAGGACCTGGAAAGTGTGGACAACAGCCCAGTAGAGGAAATGGACATGGAGCTTTTAATAACTCCTCCCCAGAACGAAAACACCACAAGCAGACACCCTCTTTGGAAAATGAGGTAACAATGGAGAAAGCAACAAAGACCAACACAGATGGCATTTTACCAGAAAAGGAAACAGCAGTACAGGATATCTCCACAGGTGGGGGAAAAAACCAGGTGACACCAGAAGAGGCAGTTCCCAGGTCGGTGCGACCCCCCTCTAGAGGCGCGGGCGATCTGGCCCAAATTAGGGAACCACCACGTGACGAATTAGCCGGGGCATACACTGACCCCCAGAACAACTCGGGCTCCTTAACACAAATAATCACACTATCAGATCCGTGTGCAAAGGCTACAATTAACACTAACCCACCCGAAAATGATGGCTTCACCATAGTCACCTACAAACGTTCAACTCCCACAAGGAGTGTAATCAGCAGCACAACGAAGCAGTTCCAAGTAAGAATGTCCTCCTATAGTGATATAAGAGGACGGGTCCTCCTGAACCGTATCTGACCCAAAAGGGTTCATACCTTTTACGTAAATATGTCTGTTAACCAAAGAATAAAAGTAGCTACGCTCAACGTAAAAGGACTAATTAATGCAAATAAGAGACAAAATACAATCATTCTCCTAAAATCATATAATTTAGATATTATCATGTTACAAGAAACGAATTTGAAAGACGCAAAACTTAGAGACTTTTTAAGTCAGCAATGGCAGTATGCATCCATTTGGTCTAGTAAGACTGCCATTTTAACAGAAAACAAAAAAATCAAATTTATAGATTCTCAAATTTCTCACGATGACAGAGTGATAACGGTTAAAATACATTGCCAGGGGAGAACATTTAGGATAACAAACGTGTATGCACCTCTGTGCCCAGAAGATAGAATCAAATTTTTCGAGGATTGGTCACTACCAAGAGAGAAAGAATTAATTGAAATCGTCGGAGGTGACTTCAATACCAACATCTCCCCTGACAAAAATAAAGTTAGCCAAGCTCTACAACAGTACGGCCCTACTAGAAAGACTTTACAAAAAAAGATGGAAAATTTTCACAACGCAAATGATTTTTCAGAAGAAGTCCCATTTCTGACTTACTTCCAAAATACCAGAAACAACGGCAGAATGGGAACCTGCATAGACTACATCTTTATAAATAGAAACTTCGGACATAATATTTCCGGTATTAAAACTCGCTTTGGCAACTCTGACCACCTATTAGTAGAGTGTTCGCTTTCCTTCGGACCAATCAAGAGATACAGTGTGCAGTGGCGGTTCGACAAAAATTGCTTCCGGAATGTCAGGTTGAGTCAAGAAGTCATAGAGGAAATCGAGGACCCTGAATCCATACAAGATTGGGACGGATGCAAACTGAACATCCAGTCAATAATCAGAGCCTTCCACAAACCAAAGTCTACAGAGACAAAGCTAGAAGGACTCCACAAAAAGTTGACACACTTAAAAATAGCCCAGTCCAAAAATTCAGAATGGACATACCTAGATGAACAAATAACAAACCTGACGAAGCTCATTGAGGAAGAAAACTCTGATCTCACAAATAAATGGCTTCTCAGGTCCAAGGCCAGATGGATCGAAAAAGGTAAAAAGTCGACAAAGTATTTTTTTGCAAGATACAAGTCAAGACAAAACCAAAACAAACTACAGTAGATGAGATCAAGGTTCCTGATAATGGAAATTTAGAAAACATAGATGTCCTGCAGCATATACAACAGTTTTTTACACAAATCTACACTCCAGAGCTCATGGATAGATTGGAAGCAGAAAAGTTTGTAAAGAATCTCCTTGCGGTCACAGATGTAATGAACAATGATATGCTTAAACCCATAACCGCAGAGGAAGTTTCACAGGTTATTTGTTCTCTTCCTAATAACAAATCTCCCGGAACAGACGGGCTCACTTATGAGTTCTACAAGCTCACAAATGAAACAATAACCCTAGTCTTAGTGAAGGTTTTCAACAAGGTCTTAGAAGGAGGTTCCATGCTAATATCCTGGCACAAGAGCCTAATTACGCTAATACCAAAAAAGGGAGAGGATCTATCACTTGTAAAAAATTGGCGTTCCATCTCAATGGTCAACGGGGACACTAAAATCTTTATGAAAATTCTGGTAGATAGAATGAACGGAATATGTAGGGCAGTTATACCGAAATACTAACAAGGTTTTATTAAGGGCAGGTTCATAGTCGACGTCGCATGGATATAATAACCACCCTACGAAAGTCATGTGACTCAACCATTCAGCATTGGATTCTACTGATCGACCAGGCTAAAGCTTTCGACAGAGTCAATCATGATTTTTTGGCCCTCATAATGGAGAAGATGAAATTTGACAAGAGAATTATAGAATTGATAAAAGGCCTCTTTAAAAACCAAATGGCCCACATTATTGGAGGGGGCTCTATATCTTCTCCGTTCACAGTGGGGCGGGGGTGAGACAAGGGGATCCCCTCTCTCCCTTGCTCTATATACTTGCATTCGAACCACTTCTCCTGCAGATAGACAAGAAGATCAGGGGTATACCCTTGGGACCAAATTGTTCATTTAAACTTACAGCTTACGCTAATGACCTTTCTCTGGGAATCGGTTCTCGTTCAGACTGGGAAACTTCCGTTAAAATACTTGAGGACTACGAGAAAGCCTCAAATGCCAGAATAAACAAGAAAAAAACCAAACTAGTCCCTCTTACGCCCTCTGCAGAAGTTGTAAACTTACCAGGGGAAGAACTTTATGAGAAGGTCTCCAAACAAACCTCCTTCAAAATCCTAGGCTTCGAAGTTTTGAGAGATGGCTCTCCAAAGAAAGGACTTTAGGAGGAAATTATTAACAAAATAAAGACTTAAATAGAAAAATTAAACGCGAGGAATCTCTCATTTAAAGGGAAGATAAAGTTGGCCAAGTCCCTGGTTCTTTCTAGAATATAGTACGCCGCCTACATTTTTCCCCCTAAAAGAAAACACATATCTGTGATTAATGACCTCATCTCTAACTGGATAAAACACAAATCCAAGTTTCTTCCCAAATATGCCACATTCCAAAAGAACACTGACGAAGGCGGATTGGGTGCTCTAGTCATCCAGAACATGTTAAATGCACGTTTCATAATGATTTGGAAGCGCTTATGCACAAGTAGTGCCACTTGGGCCTGTCACGAAAGAAACGTAATTTCAGAGGAGATTAGGTCCAAAAGGAATCTCAGTGTTTTACAAGCGCTAAAGTCAACCCCAATCAGTAAGAAGGCCTGGCCGAAAGAATGGAGGGGACACATACACACTTGGATTAAGTTAGGCAGGGATATTTCATCGACATGCAACTAGCCGTGGACACTGGAAGCTTTGACAATTGGCGAAACAAACGGTCAGAAGATGACAGTCAAATGGATAGTGCGGCGATTAAATACAATAAGATGCGGAACCAGCGTAACGTCAGACAATAACCAACCAGACAATTTTAGTTGGCTAAAAACAAAAGAGCACGTTAACAAAAAACTGGATATTTGCTGGCAGATGTACCACGGGGCATTACCTCTCGGTACCGAACACGACACCTTGACTCAGAACACAGGGGCGATTGCATATGGTGTGTCGACACCAGACAAACCATCAAGCATTTCATAATCGAATATGACCTGAGTAAAGAAATATGGCAAGTTGCCTACAAGATGATGGAAAGTACAGCGGGTACGTCCTCTCCATTCACCTCCCAAGAAGCTCTTGAAGCCGGTAACATAAACGAGAAAACGAAACAGCAAGCTGCATAGTGGCTTCATATTCAGGTAATATACACAATATGGTGCTTATTCGCAAAAGCCAAATGGGGCGGAGAGGTAATATCTAGAACCGGAGCTATACGGCAAGCTGAGTTCCAGCTCAAAAAAGAACTCCAGCAGTTATATTTCAATTTGGGAGAGAAATCCCCCAAAATAAAACGAGTTTATAGTTCTTTAAAAAACTTTATATAGTCAAAAACATGTAAAATTGTAATAGTCTTAATAAAGAGCGCCAACTGCGCCTTAGTCATATGACTGAGAAATTTAAAAAAAAATATATATAATATATAATAAAAACAAGACGAAAAATCAACTCTTCCCGCTAATCCTCACGACCAATTCCGGAGCTAAAGAAATTGGTACTAAAACGGCTAAGTCTGTATAGCAAAGTACATCAAGTAGCTTAAGAAGAAAAGAAAGGAAAAAAATTTTATCCAGACTCTATTACGGCGAAAAGAAGATCTAACAAGAATAAATAAAGCTAATAATCAAAGAAACAGAAAATTACTTGTGAAACTTGCAGAGGAAATATTTTGGGGAATTGCCGTTGACCCTGTACTGCAGATCACTGTCAAAACAAACAAGGGTAAACAAAGACGCGTGGCCAAATACAGAATAAACAAATAAACAACAAGTTAAGATCGGCCCAAAAAGGTTTAAAACGTGTAGATATAAACAAATACGTACAAATACGTAACACTCTTCTAGAAGCAATAGAATCAATAAGAAGAAGCAAGAATTTAGCCTAAAATAGAATACCTGTTAGACACAACCAAACATACACGTGACTATTCAAACACTAGATTAGATATAAAGTAGATAATCATGGAACAACATCTGGAGCATTTTAAGAACTTATTCAAGAAGGCAGATATAGAAATCTCGGATGAACTAAAGAATGTGCAGCCTTTTGTTTCACAAAATGATAAAGAGGTAGCAAACTTTCTGGGAATAGCTTACCCAGAAACTGTTTTTATCTTAAGAACAGCAACAGAAATATACGAGTAGGAACAGCGCCGGATTTCAGTAGTGGAAGAGGAACCCAAACAGCCAGCTTTACTTTCAGAGTTTATAAAGCCAAAGTTAGGAGAAAACTTTAGTAAAAAATTAGCACTTACAATCTCAGAAATAGGCACACTAGATTATGGAAATTGTGAGCTAGAGGATATAATTAAATCGTTCATCGAAACTTTCGAGCAAGAAAATACTTTTGTCACTCCGGTCAAGTCAGAAGAGGATAAAACAAGCACTTCAGAAGAAGGATCTTTAGGTAAAATAAAGGAAAAAGTGAAGGAAATAGACAAGGAACCTGTAAATAATGAAGTAAAGAATGAACAGTCAGTTAGCTTCGAACAAGGTGCAGATTTACATATACTTCAAAAGGAGTTTCTTGTGCAAAGAAATCTAAAGTGATTAAGGGAAAAGAGGCATTGCAAGAAATTCCTAGTAGTAAAATAGAAACTAATTGTGAGCAAACCAGCATAGTAGATGAGGTTTATACGAAAAGAAGTGAATACAGAGGTGTAAAGAAATTTACTTTGTGGAACTTGCCAAATAGGATAAGCAATAGACATGTAATCACAATAGTTAAGAATATTGGTAAAGTTCGGGAAGTTCAGATCAAACATGGAAGAAACAACAAAACCAGAGCTGAGCTTACTATTGAGATGGATGAAGGAAAGTACAAGGAGATAGTTAAAAATTTATGGTCCCTCCCATTAATTAATGGAAGTTTAGCAAGATTCATACCAGGTACAAGTGATAATTCAATATTGGAAGAAAGAAGAACACACCATGCTAGGCTAAAAGATGTTCCAAAAAATGCAAAAGAGGTTTTGTTGCTAAGACAAGTTCGCCGCTTAGGTGCAAAAACAGTTCATATCTTCAATAATAGAAATGGTATTAGAAAAGGAGTTGCAGTTGTAGAATTTATAAATAGACAAGAAATGGAGAAGGCAGTTTTATCTAAAGCTTCTTACTTTAATACTAAGCTTCAGTGGGAGCTGGAGCCCATGTATGAAACTACTCAAAGGAAGGTTGAAATTACAAACAAAAATTTCCAAAAAGATGCGTCAGATAGAAGCAAACAAGAATTTTCGAAAGAGATAGAGGTTGTAATGATAAAAGCAAGAACTAAAACAATCGAAGCATCTAAAGAGAATCCCTATACAAAAGGGAAATTAACAAGTACCGCGTTAGAAGAAAAGACCCATGAACTCGAAATGGATGAAATTAAGAAGCTTTTGTTAAACATTACTAGCAGACTTGATAACATTGAAAGGAGTCAGTTTAGTTTGCCATCGCGCTTCTAACGGGCGCACCAGTTGTATATATGGCAGTAGATGAACCAGTTGGTTCATCGAGCAGGGTTACTGGTGCTACTGTAGATAGGGGAAAGTTACTGCAAAAGGAAATAACTCTGAAAATATGTTGTCACAATATTAATAGATTAAAAACGAATTAGCAAAAATTTGAAACACTAGGTCATTGGTTGGATGAAGAAGCATTCGATATAATTGCAGTAACTGAAACAAATATGGATAAGAAAGAAGGGTTTTTTGTAGGGAAGAAAGTCGAAACTTCAAATTTTTTTGGTCAGATATATCGATAGATAAGAAAAAGGGTCTAGGGGTAGCGATAGGTATTAAACATAATTGGGAAAAGTACCTTGGTGGTATAGACAGAATCAGTGAATTTATGATGGTAGCAAGGCTTTATTTCAGAAATATGGAGCTAGTTATAATTGCAATCTATATTCCTCCAAATAATGGAAGCGAAATGGACAAGGTATTAAATAAGATCACAAACATATACAACAAACGGAACATTCGAATGCATATAGTAATTTTAGGTAACTTCAACTGTATAGTAGATTTAGAGTTAGATAAAATATCAGAGAGCAGAGCTGGTAATCATAGAGTTTCAAAAATACACAAATGGTTAAGCAAAAATGATTTTATAGACACTTTTAGATTCTACACCCGACAGAAAAGGAGGTCACGTGGTCTAATAGTCAAAGTGGCACAAGAATCGATCAAATATGGTGTCAGAAAATCTAATGGAAAGTTTGACCACGGCAGAGATTTTAGATATGCAGTTTGTTACATGTAGTGACCACAAAGCAACTTCTATAACATTATGGCTCAACTCACAAATTTTTGGTACAACTGTGGCAATAAAGAAGAACAGAAAACATCACAGAATAATTTACTTATATGATTAGGCCACCGTAGAAAATTGGGAAGAGTATAGATCGGTATTGGATAGAAAGCTACAAAAGGAGAAGGTGTGTTTGATAAGTTGTTATGTATTAATGTTGGTAAAATTGGGAAAGCGAGTTGCCGAGCACAGTTAATAGACCAGGCTTGGAACATTATTAAGCTGAGTATTATTGAGGCAGCAAATAGAAGCATACCAAGGAAAAAGGTGTATAATAACCCTGGGTGCAAAGAAGGTTCCAATAGAAGATCTAAGCTCTCTAAGTTAATCTTCAAAATAAGCAAGTGGATGCGTTCAGTAAAAAAGAACAATTTCAAGATTATGTTGGATGAGGAAAAACTAGACATTAATCTAAATATCGCAAAGCAAAACAAGAAGTTCAATCTTGATATGCCATGGCTGCCGATGGGAGATTTGAAAGACTGGTATGATGATATGAAAGGATGGTGGCAAATTATTAATAAGAAAAGATCAGATGAAATAGAAAGGTGGAAGAGGAAAGAAATAGAGTATTGTATAGAGCGTAGATGCGAGATGATAGCTAATAATCAAGAAAAGATGCTGAATAGTTTACTAAACCGACCTCACAGTAAAGTTGTGGTAGATAGACTCTTTAAAGAAGAAGGAGCAACCAAGATGTTAGTAATAAGTCCAAGTAAAGTCCGTGAGAAAACAAAAGTGCATTATAAAAACCAAATGAGAGCACGGAAGCCATAAAATTTCAGTAGAAGGAGTATATGGTCTCAAATTTACGAACCAATGAATTGTATTCAGAGTACTTGGTTTCAAGATATACTATCAGAAATTATAGAAGAAGAGTGGTACCTGGTCCTACAAAGTCTCAAAACCAAAACGGCTCCTGGTATCTCGGGTATTACTTATAGCCTGATTAAGAATGCCAGTTCTTCTACTCAACGCATCTTCCGCCAGTTTGCAAATTATTGCATTATAGAAACGATATTTCCTAAAGAGTGGAAATGCACACAGATATACCCAATCCCAAAGGGTACAAGCTGGAATTATGATTTGGAAATACTAGACCAATTGCTCTTTTAGAAACTTTCAGAAAATGCATAACAAAGATTTTGACAAATAGGCTATCAGCAGTTCTGGTTAAGCACCAAATTTTAAAGGGCTGGAATTTTGCCAGTTTGCCTGGAGGCTCAACCGAACATCCAGTACATATAGTTAATATGATAGCAGAAGATGCAAAAGAAAAGGATGTAGAACTGTGGCTGGTGCTGCAGGATATGAAAAAGGCATTTGATTCGGTCTCGCTCGGTATGTTAAAGAGAGTGATAGAAAGAATCAAAATACCAGACAAAGCAATAGGGTTAATTTTATTGCTCTCTGAAAATCGTTCATCAAAATAACAGGCCTTATAGAGCCGGTAGAAATGGTGGATAGAATTGAACAAGGGGGAGGTTCTCTGCCCACTGCTTTGGCGCATTTTTTATGATCCCCTTTTGGTAAGGGTTCAAGAGTCGGCTGAGTTGGGTTATTATATTAGTACTTCAGAACCTAGACTAGGACCAAGAAATCATGTACAAAAAAAGGAGATTAAAGTAGCTGTGGTAGCTTATGCGGATGACACTACTTGGTTGGCGCCAAACAAGCAGGTCATGGAGAAGACGCTGTCAATAGCAAATGAGTTCTTTCAGATCAATGATATCCGAATTAATGTCAAAAAGTCAAATCTGATTGTTTTCAATCCAAAAACCAAAGTAGAAAAAAGAAGTATTACTTTTAGTGGTGAATCTATTGCCGAGGAGAAGCTGCATAATATAACAAGATTGCTAGGTATTTGGTTGAACAGCAGATTGAACAAAAGACAAATATTCTTAAAAGCTAAAGGAATAGTGCAACAAACAGTACAAACATTGAGATGGAAAGGCTGACAGCTAGCCAATTGGCATATATTAACAACATGTGCATTATTCCTAAACTATGTTACTTGCTTCAACTCTCAAGAATGTCAAAAGTATTGATCAACAAAATTCATTAGCCGATTATCAGATTAGCAAAGAATAAACTTGAGCTCCAGATCACAATACCTAATTATGTGGTAACACACAAAAATATTGGAAACTTTCAAACTTTAGAGGCTGAGTTATTAAATAAGCAAATTACTAGCATTCACAATCGATTAAATGACGAAAGTCAGATCAGTGCAATTATGGAAATTAGAATTGAACAAGGTTATAAACTGGCTGGCTTGGTGGAGGATTTCGGACTCCATAATGATGGGAACCCAAATCTCCTGGAAAAGCTATGGAAGTTTAACCAAACTATGTTGGTATTGTTAAGAGCAAAAGAAATTAATATCTCTATTAGAGCATCACAAGATAGCTGGAAGCTAAATGGTACTGGTACAGCAATTCGCAGTTTGCTTAGAGATAAAATAGTAATCAAATATGCCAGAGTACTGG
Organism: Gigaspora rosea; assembly: GCA_003550325.1. NCBI lineage: Eukaryota > Fungi > Glomeromycota > Glomeromycetes > Diversisporales > Gigasporaceae > Gigaspora > Gigaspora rosea. The sequence continues at coordinate 240,248 of QKWP01000369.1, read as the reverse complement.
CGGCTCTTGACCTGTTCTTCCTAGGCCAACTTCTCAATAAACAGAGAAATGTACTCATCTCATAGAGCCAATATATGCGGTCGAAAGACAAATCGAATAGAGAAAAATACCTCAGTGGTTTAAAACATTAAGGAAGCGGTTCTTGCAAATTCTTTCACAAGAGAAGTTAAACAGGAATTTCGAATTTCAGAAGAGAATAAACTGTCGCCCGCGATTAAGCAAAAGGAGGTTTCATTGGATAAGAGGAAAAAAGAATAGGTACTAATGAAGAATGGAGAGAGCAAAATAGATATACAAAAAGTAGTTGGGAAGAAAGAAAAGGAAGTGCTATTAGAAAAAGGGTCGTCTGTCAATAAGAAGGTGAATAAAATTAGACTAGTAGCGAATCGGGCAAATGAGGCAAATAAGGTGCAGACGCAATAGATCCCGAAGGAGAAAATTTTCACAGCAATTCAAGGTGTTAAAACACAAGAGAGTGATTGGGTTTTTGATATATCGACAGATATAGTCGAAAGCTCATTAGAGAAGGGAGTAGTTAAGAAGGAAGAAGTNGTTAAAACACAAGAGAGTGATTGGGTTTTTGATATATCGACAGATATAGTCGAAAGCTCATTAGAGAAGGGAGTAGTTAAGAAGGAAGAAGTAGATAGAATCTCTAAAGCAAGCCTGACAGCGGTAATAATCGTAGATAGAATAGAAATAGAACTGATAAAAAGACAGAAGTTTAGTTATTATTGTGAGAATTTGCTTCTAGAGCAGTTAAATAGAAATGTTAGTGTAGCGGAAAAGTCATTAGTGTTTTATACAGATGGATCATTGCACAAGGAAATTTCAGAAAACGGAATGAGTTGTAAGCAAGGTTTAGGATGGATACAGGTCGGTAAAGATGAAAAAAAAATGATCCAGAAGGGGAACCTCAGTATACAAGGATGGCCTTCTTCGACAAGGACTGAATTAGCAGCAATCTGGGTAGTTTTATTATTGTCTCTGCAAGATAGTGTGGTCAAAATCTATACTGACAGTGCAGCTGCAATCCTAGGAATTAATGGTTGTGAAAGGCACAAATCGAATAAAAAGTGGCTACGTCAAAAGAACTATAATTTGCTACTCAAGATTTTTGACACAAAACGAATTAAAAATTTAAAGGTGGAGATGGTTAAAGTCAAAGGACATAGTAACAATTATTGGAATGACAGAGTAGATGTACTAGCGAAAAAAGGCCAAGCAGCCCCTCTTCTTGTAGTACAGAATACAGAACGAAGCTCAAGAATTAGGTACAATATGTACTGGAAAAACAATCTTGTTGAAATGCCAGTGTGAAAGGTCATTAAAGAAATTGAGAACATTTTGATAGCAGCAGATTGGAGAATGCGGAAAAGAAAGACTACCATCGTATTTGGGCGTGGGAAGGTTTATGGAAAAGAATTAAAAAGCAAAGTGGCGTGAGATGTACCTCAATGTATAAAGGAAGAAAACTCAATTTCTTGATCAAGTGTCTGCACGGTAAGCTTCCGACCCTTAGTAATCTTAGGATAACGCGTCCCGATCTATATAAAGATGATATATGTAAAGTATGTGAAAAAGATGCCAAGAAAACACAGGATCATTTGGCAGTATGTGAAGCTCAGGAGACACAGTGACAAAAGATTGAGGAGACAGTTGCCAAATTTATACTTGAGCTTCTAAATGAAAATGAGAAAAGGAATGAAGTTTCAATACAGCAGCTTCGTGATTCTCTTTTTGGTACCAGTATGCAGGAAAAAAAAGAAAGAAGAGAAGGCCTTATAAGGGGTTTATATAAGGCGTGTACTGAAGAAGACTTATTTAAGTTAGGTCTTACAAGTAATAATGTAAAATTGATCTTGCAGTATTTTCCTTTTATGGTATGAGATTATTTTTATAAAATAATCTAGAGAGAAAGATGCATTAAAATAGTGAAATGGGAACAAAAAGAAGGAATTTAGCGGACGCACAAAAGAAACTGGCTGGGAAAGAAGGCTCCTTTTTCAAGAAGTATCGTTGAAAGGAAGAGGCAGAAGAGAGACCCTAATTCAAGACATGCGGAAAACTCTACTAACGAAAATGAAAGAAATATCGAAGAATTAAAAAAAAGAAGGATAGAGCAGAAGCAAGATTTTTATAATTTGTGCATGTCGGCAATAGGTGATAGAATATTAGTTGGTGGAAAGCCATTTTGGTGTGGCACTTAGGCTGGTTTAACACAGCCCCTAGTTTCTGAATAATCTTAAGCTAGTGCGGTAGGTTGCACTTGGGTGCCTTAGGGTAGCCGGGTGATGTCAGGCTTGCAAATTAGGAGTAAACAAGTGTATTAATTTAGTGATATACTTAGTATCTTAATAAAGTACTAGCGAAACTGCCAAAGTGTAAAAAAAAAAATATATATATATATATAATAAAAAAATAAAATTTTATATTAAATAGCGAAAACTTGTGAATATTGTATATTTAATTGATTGACGAAACCTATGACAATGAACAGAACCTAAGCCAATAGATAAAATTTAAGCAATTTCTGGGCTAAAGATCACTCATCAGGTGCATGATCATAGTGTAACGTGATGCAGATCACTATGTAAATTATTATATATGTGAATGCTACGATCTGCCAAGGAAAATGTTTTTTTACTAAGTTAATCGATCTTGTCAACTAAATGAAAGTTGTAGAGCTTGTCATTGCGGTTCTAATGGTAGTTAAATCATCCAAATCGGCCTGGTAGAAGCCAAGATATCTTTAAAAAACGCGTCAATGACTATATAAAATTTCTATGTAAACAATCTATTGTTTATATAGAGATTTTATATAGTCGTTGACGCATTTTTTAAAGATATCTTGGCTTCCACTGGACTGATTTGGATGATTTAACTACCATTAGAACCGCAACGACGAGCTCTACAACTTTCAATTGTCAACAAGGTCGATTAACTTAGTAAAAAAATATTTTTCCTTGGACGATCGTAGCATTTACATATATAGTAATTTACATATTGATCTGCATTACGTTACACTATGATCATGCACCTGATGACTGGCGAATCATCAATTAATAAATTAAAATATTATATAATAATAATAAATAAAAAAAATTATAATTAAATTGCGAAAACTTGCGAACACCTGTAAAATGTTCAAAAAGCATGATTATGTAAATATAATAATTATTAATTGATATCATATCAGATATATATCGATTAATATCGATATATATTAATTACTATCGATTATTATTATTATCGATAGTAATCGGCAGGGGTGATGGGTATCAATATATATCTTACCGGTTAGTAATTGATATATATCTATATATAAAATTTGCTGATGACTTGCACAGATTTTTGACAAAAAATCTGCAAAAAACTGCAAAGAACTGCAAAATCTAAATTTTAAAAATCTTTGCAATTTTTTAAACAAGATTTTGTACTTATTTGATAATTTGAAAATTACTACAAATTATTATTTCCCGATTCTATTATAATCTGCGAATATTATATTTTTTAAATATTTTCATAGATTTTTGGCAAAAAATCTCTGAAGAACCGCAAAAATCTAAATTTTAAAGATCTTTGCAATTTCTTAAACAAAATTTTGCACTTATTTAATAAATTTGAACATTACTACAGATTATTAATGTTTTTATTTTTCCAATAAAATATGCATTCTTTTTATAACAAATGTCTAATAAAATATTAATATCTCTATCCCATAAATTACTACCAAAATCATATGGCCTTCTAACATCAACTAGGGATGCACTCAGGTTCTGAAAAAGACCAGTCCGGACCGGTTCCAGACTAGGAACAATAAGGACTGTGGGACCATTAAAAGAACCGGTCCTGGACCAGTCCTTGTAAACAAACAGTGATTTTTGTATCACCCAATCAAATTGCTTGATCAGGTGCAACACAGATCATCTAATATTTGTTTATATTTGACAATAGTAATTACGTCATTTTGACCAATAAATAGGACATGGACTAGTGATGCCACTGAAAAAGGCCTATTTCGTCTTTATTATAGAAAATTAAAATTTTTTATAAGGAAGAGCAAATAAAATTTATATAGATATATTTCTTATAATTTCATCTAAAAAAAGTATCAAATAATTTCGTCTTTCAAGTAAAATAGGTCAAAAACAATTTTGTCTTCAAATTTTAATTTCGGGTTTTAGAACCCGAAATGCTTTCGTCCTCATATATAGTATGGACTAGGAAAACCCATCTCAATCTTTGGCAAAACGAAATAAATATAGATATAAACTGGCACTTTAATTTGAATCAAAAATCTCGAAATTGATAAATAAGTGTCAGTGATGGGTTTTTCCAGTTCATGCTCCAAATTATTAAAAGGACTATTAAGAACCGAGGATGAACTGGACTGGGACCGAAGATTCTATTGGTAATAGTCTTACTAGGACCGGGACCAAACCAAACCGGACCGGTGCATCAATCATCGAAATTAAACTTAGCATGAAAGTGCCAAGCTCTTTCATATAATTGTGACAATATGTATAATAAAATACTGGTAACAAATAGAAACAAATTGCTGTGAATAACTATAGTTGATAGTTGAATTACTGCAATATATGCACATTAAGGCAAAGCCGCAATGCCGTAATTCTATCAACTTTCCAGTTTTTATTTACTTGTTACCTGTAATTTGGAATAAGCATGCCTTCAATATGAGATGTTTGCCAAGCTACAATGCTATAATACTACATAGCCAAATTTTATTTACCTGTTACCTGTAATTTGGAATAAGCATATCTTCAACACGGCAATATTGTAACGAATAATTTTTTTTCTTGTCTCTCATTTCCATATTTGTATAATTCTTTAAGTTGTCACATACCTTCTATAATTGTATCATTATAATCATGTTAATTTTATCTTTCTAGTATTATGCATTATTATATATTCTTATTGGCTTAATTAACTCAAGAAGCGTAAATATAATAGTATAGTAGTAACGGTGTAAATGTAGTGGTAGTAGTGAAAACATAACTATTAGAGTGTAAACTTACCTGAAATTTAGAATATATATAAAGGGCTTTAGTTTATGATATAATGTACCTGATATAGTATCTAATATGCTTTCCAAAAGCATTCTTAAATAAATATATATTCTTTTTATAAGGGCACTGACATTTATTAGATAATATTTTAGATGATGGAGGGTCAAGAAAAATCTTATCTTAGTTAAATTTGATTGGCCAAAATTTTATTTATAGACCTTACCTGGGAATGGTGGTAAGCCCTTATAGTAAATGGATATTAGATAATAAATGTCAGCACCTAACAAATGCCTAATAAATCATTAATAACTCTGTCCCATAGATTACTGCCAAAATCATTTAACCTTCTATATTAACCATCAAAGTTAAACTTAGTATGAAAGTACCAAGCTCTTCTATATGATTGTGACAATATATACATAAATAAAATAACAAATAGAACAAATTGCAGTGAATAACTATAGTTGATGGTCGAATTACCACAATATATGCGCATTATGGCAAAGCTGCGATACCGTAATTCTATCAACTTTCCAATTTCTATTTACCTGTTATCTGTAAATTGAAATAATCATACTTTTAATATAGTGATATAATGCAATATATATACAGATAAATATAAAAAATGGAAACATATTGCCGCATATAATAGTTGAATTACTGCATTATACCAAAGCTGCAATGCTGTAATTCTACATGGTCATATTATCAATGATCAATTTTTATTTACCTGTTATTCTGTTATTTGTAATTTGGAATAGGCATACCTTCAATATAGTAATATAATCAATATATGTATAAATAAATATAATGTATAACTATAGTTAATGGTCAAATTACCGTAATATATATGCATTACAACAAAGCCGCAAAGCCATAATTCTACATTGCCATATTATCAATGTTCCAATTTTTATTACCTGCTACCTGTAATTTGGAACAAGCATAACTTTAATATGGTGACATAGTGCATATATGCAATTAATAAATGAAAATTATACAATTGCTGCATATAATTATACTTGATAGATGAATTCTACAATATATATGCATTACGACAAAGCTGTGATGCAGTAATTTAAATAATTTACTATTTACTATACATTTAACTCACATGAAAGGATGAAAATACATGTTATGCCCAGTGTTTAAAATTCAAATTTGTTTTTATGTTCTCAAAAAAAACATTTTTAATTTTTTAATGTTCTTGGTAAAATTTTAATGTTCTTTATATAAGAAAATTAAATTTTATTTAATATTAAAAGCATTTATTGAATGTTCTCAAAAAGAGAACATATTTTAATAATTTATGTTCCTAAAAATTGTATAATGTTCTCTAAAAACACTGAGAACATTGAATTTTAAACACTGGTTATGCCTATTCTTATTAATAAAAATAACAAGATATATTATATTTAGTATTTCACTATAATTCAAATGTTTATAAAAGGACTAATTTTTATTTTAAAAAAAATATTAACTTATTTCTCGAGCTAATTCTTTTTAAATAAAGTATCAAGTCATTAATAGTTAAAATAAATCTCCAATAAAAATAAAACTTATATTTAGTACTCCTAGGTCCGGTCTGGGTCTGGTCCGGTCCGGGTTCGGTCCGGGATCAGACCAGACTCAGACTCTAAATTTTACTAATTTCAGACTTCAGACCAGACTCAAATTCAACTATGAGTCCGATCCGGGTCTGGTCCAAAGTCTGCAAACTGGTCTGAGTCTGAATATAATTATATGTATTTTATGGTGCTGAACAAGTTTACTTAGTGCATTTTGTAGAATTAATTAGTAAAATTTTATAAATCATAAGATTTTATAGAATTTTATTAAAAAATTCTAAAAAATCTTATAATTCACAAATTTTTATAACAAAATGCACTAAGTAAACTTGTTCAGCACCTAAAAATGTATTAAAACGGCTGGTTTGTTTTTATTTTACTTGAAATTTAGAGATTTGATGCACAATTTTGGATTTTTGATCAAAAAAGTCAAATTTTAACATCTTATCTCCAAATTTCAAGTAAAATAAAAACAACCCTGCCGATTTAATGTATTTTTAGATGCTAAACAAGTCTACTTAGTACATTAAGTTAGAAATAATTAGTAAAATTTTGTGAATCATAAAATTTTATAGAATTTTATTAGTAAAATTCTGTAAAATCTTAAAATTCACAAATTTTTTTTTTTTTAAATTTCTCAGTCATATGACTAAGGCGCAGTTGGCGCTCTTTATTAAGACTGTTACAATTTTATATGTTCTTGACTACATAAAGTTTTTTACAGAACTATAAACTCGTTTTATTTTGGGGGATTTCTCACCCAAATTGAAATGTAACTGCTGGAGTTCTTTTTTGAGCTAGAATTCAGCTTGCCGTATGGCTCCGGTTCTAGATATTACCTCTCTGCCCCATTTGGCTTTTGCAAATAAGCACCATATTGTGTATATTACCTGAATATGAAGCCACTATGCAGCTTGCTGTTTCGTTTTCTCGTTTATGTTACCGGCTTCAAGTGCTTCTTGGGAGGTGGATAGGGGGACATGCCCGCAGTACTTTCCATCATCTTGTAGGCAACTTGCCATATTTCTTTGCTCAGGTCACATTCGATTACAAAATGCTCGATGGTTTGTCTGGTGTCGACACACCATATGCAATCGCCCCTGTTTTCTGAGTCAAGATGTCGTGTTCGGTACCTGAGAGGTAAGGCCCCATGGTACATCCGTCAGTAAATGTCCAGTTTTTTGTTAATGTGCTCTTTTGTTTTAAGCCAACTAAAATTGTTCGGTTGGTTATTGTCCGAAGTTATGCTAATTCCGCATCTTATTGTATTTAATCGCCGCACTATCCATTTGACTGTCATCTCCTGACCGTTTGTTTTGCCAATTGTCAAAGCTTCCAGTGTTCACAGCCAGTTGCATGTCGATGAAATATCCCCTCCTAATTTAATCCAAGCGTGTATGTGTCCTCTCCATTCTTTTGGCTAGGCCTTCTTACTAATTGGGGTTGACTTTAGTGCTTGTAAAACACTAAGATTTCTTTTGGACCTAATCTCCCCTGAAATTATGTTTCTTTTGTGACAGGCCCAAGTGGTGCTACTTGTGCACAAACGCTTTCAAATCATTATGATTCTTGCATTTAACATGTTCTGGATGACTGGAGCACCCAATCCGCCTTCGTTAATGTTCTTTTGGAATGTGGCATATTTGGGGAGAAACTTGGATTTGTGTTTTATCCAGTTTGAGATGAGATCATTAATCGCGGATATGTGTTTTTTTTTAGAGGGAAGAATGTAGGCGGCATATCACATTCTAGAAAGAATCAGGGACTTGCCCAACATTATCTTCCCTTTAAATGAGAGATTCCTTGCGTTTAATTTTTCTATTTGAGCCTTTATTTTGTTAATAATTTCCTCCCAAAGTCCTTTCTTTGGAGAACCATCTCTCAAAACTTCGAAGGCTAGGATTTTGAAAGAGGTTTGTTCGGAGACCTTCTCATAAAGTTCTTCCCCTGGTAAGTTTACAACTTCTGCAGAGGGCGTAAGAGGGACCAGTTTGGTTTTTTTCTTGTTAATTCTGGCATTTGAGGCTTTCTCATAGTCCTCAAGCATTTTAACGGAAGTTTCCCAGTCTGAACGAGAACCAATTTCCAGGGAAAGGTCATCAGCATAAGCTGTAAGTTTAAATGAACAATTTGGTCCCAAGGGTATACCCCTGATCTTCTTGTCTATCTGCAGAATAAGCGGTTTGAATGCAAGTATGTAGAGCAAGGGAGAGAGGGGATCCTCTTGTCTCACCCCCCGTCCTACTGTGAATGGGAAAGATATAGAGCCCCCTCCAATGATGTGGACCATTTGGTTTTTAAAGAGGCCTTTTATCAATTCTATAATTCTCTTGTCAAATTTCATTTTCTCCATTATGAGGGCCAAAAAATCATGATTGACTCTGTCGAAAGCTTTAGCCTGGTCAATCAGTAGAATCCAATGCTGAACGGTTGAGTCACGTGACTTTCGTAGGGTGGTCATTATATCCATGGCGGCGTCGACTATGAACCTACCCTTGATAAAACCTTGATGGTGTTCCGGTATAACTGCCCTACATATTTCATTCATTCTATCTGCCAGAATTTTTATAAAGATTTTAGTGTCCCCGTTGACTATTGAGATAAGACGCCAATTTTTCACAAGCGATAGGTCCTCCCCCTTTTTTGGTATTAGCGTAATTAGGCTCTTGTGCCAGGATATTGGCATGGAACCTCCTTCTAAGACCTTGTTGAAAACCTTTACTAAGACCGGGGTTATTGTTTCATTTGTGAGCTTGTAGAACTCGTAGGTGAGCCCGTCTGTTCCGAGAGATTTGTTATTAGGAAGAGAGCAAATAACCTGTGAAACTTCCTCTGCGGTTATAGGTTTAAGCATATCATTGTTCATTGCATCTGTGACCGCAGGGAGATCCTTTACAAACTTTTCTGCTTCCAATCTATCCATGGGCTCTGGAGTGTAGATTTGTGTAAAAAATTATTGTATATGCTGCAGGACATCTATGTTTTCTGAATTTCCGTTGTCAGGAACCTGGTTTTGTCTCGACTTGTATCTTGCAAAAAAATACTTTGTCGACTTTTCACCTTTTTCGATCCATCTGGCCTTGGACCTGAGGAGCCATTTATTTGTGAGCTCAGAATTTTCTTCCTCAATGAGATTCGTCAGGTTTGTTATTTGTTCATCTAAGTGTGTCCATTTTGAATTTTTGAACTGGGCTATTTATAAGTGCGACAACTTTTTGTGGAGTCCTCCTAGCTTTGTCTCCGTGGACTTTGGTTTGCGGAAGACTCTGATTATTGACTGAATGTTCAATTTGCATCCATCCCAATCTTGTATGGATCCAGGGTCCTCGATTTCCTCTATGACTTCTTGACTCAATTTGACATTTCGGAAGCAATTTTTGTCAAACCGCCACTGCACACTGTGTCTCTTGATTGGTCTGAAGGAAAGCGAACACTCTACTAATAGGTGGTCAGAGTTGCCAAAGCGAGTTTTAACACCGGAGATATTATGTCTGAAGTTTCTATCTATGAAAATGTAGTCTATGCAGGTTCCCATTCTGCCGTTGTTTCTGGTATTTTGGAAGTAAGTCAGAAATGGGACTTCTTCTGAAAAATCATTTGCGTTGTGAAAATTTTCCATCTTTTTTTGTAAAGTCTTTCTAGTGGGGTCGTGCTGTTGTGGAGCTTGGCTGACTCTATTTTTGTCCGGAAAGATGTTGGTATTGAAGTCACCTCCGACGATTTCAATTAATTCTTCCTCTCTAGGTGGTGACCAATCCTCAAAGAATTTGATTCTATTTTCTGGGCACAGAGGTGCATACACATTTGTTATCCTAAATGTCCTCCCCTGGTAATGTATCTTAACCTTATCACTCTGTCAGCGTGGGAAATTTGAGAATCTATAAATTCGATTTTTTTGTTTCCTGCTAAAATGGCAGTCTTACTAGACCAAATGGATGCATACTGCCATTGCTGACTTAAAAAGTCTCTAAGCTTTGTGTCTTTCAAATTCGTTTCTTGTAACATGATAATGTCTAAATTATATGATTTTAGGAGAATAAATGTATTTTGTCTCTTATTTGCATTAATTAGTCCTTTTACGTTGAGTGTAGCTACTTTTATTCTTTGATTAACAGACATATTTACGTAAAAGGTATAAACCCTTTTGGGTCAGATACAGTTCGGGGGAACCCGTCCTCTTATATCGCTATAGGAGGACATTCTTACTTGGAACTGCTTCGTTGTACTGTTGATTACACTCCTTGTGGAAGTTGGGCGTTTGTAGGTGACTATGGTGAAGCCATCATTTTCTGGTGCGTTAGTGTAAATTGTAGCCTTCGCTGCCGGTTCTAATAATGTGGTTATTTGTGTTAAGGAGCCCGAATTGTTCTGGGGATCAGTGTATGCCCTGGCTAATTCGTCACGTGGTGGTTTCCTGGTTTGGGCCAGATCGCCCGCGCTCCTAGAGGGAGGTTGTACCGACTGGGGAACTGCCTGCTCTGATGTTACTTGGTTTTTCTCTCCCACCTGCGGTGATACCCGTCCTGCTGTTTCCTTTTCTGGTAAAGCGCCATCTGTGATGGTCTTTGTTGCTTCCTCCATTGTTACCTCATTTTCCAAAGCGGGTGTCAGGCTTGTGGTATTTTCGTTCTGGGGAGGAGTTATTAAAAGCACCGTGTCCATTTCCTCTACTGGACAGTTGTCCACATTTCCCAGGTCCTTATTCATGCATGCGTTTTGTCTAGATTCAATAGATTCCTTAAATTGGATGCAGTCTTTTTTTATGTGACCTTCCTGGTCGCAAAAGTAGCAAACTTTTGGGGCAGATTTCCATTCAGTAGAAACCTTATTTTCCCAAACGTGGGTAAATCGTGGTAGGTGCTTTTCTAGGTCCGGGTCATCGGTTGTTTCAAAGATGACCACCTATTGATCTGTCAGGTAGGGGGTGCCTTCGATCATGAGAGGTTTGATAGCGGCAATTTTTCTGAAATTTTTGAAGGCCACCAGTAGAGCCTCTGAAACCTCACTTTTGTTACCTAAGGGTACATTGCGGCATCTGACTGGTAGAAAGGATTTTCTGCCGTCGGTCGGAATGTATCCATAGTAAGTCTTATTAAATATAACGATGCCCTCAGTGGCATACTGTTTTCGTTTTTCATTGTTGATAAAGGTAATTTCTAAGTGCATACGAACCCCTTTAGTAAAGTGCTGCTTGGCGGCACTAACGTCGTATTTAACCTGGTTAAAAATGGAAGATATAATCTCGTTAAATAAACCTAACATTTCTCGAATATCGATTATTAGTGCATTATCGTTATTTGTTCTAATATTTTGTCTTGGGGAAAAAGTCGAATAGGTCGATTGACCTCTTTTCAGCTTGGGAAAAAACGAAGTCCATTTTCTGTCGGGACTTATAGAGAAAGGTTCCTTCCCCTTTTCTGGTTTACGTTCAGAAATATTATGTTTTGGTTATTGGTTCTAGGCCTAAATCCTCATCCGAAAGTGAGCATTCTTCTATGAGTTTCTTTTGTTCTACGATCAAGTCTTCAGCTACTGCCTCAGTTGGTGCCACATTAGAAGGACCCGGGACCAGTTGTTCAATCTCTGTAGACATTTGTGTGTCCATGAAAGTAGTTTGCACGTTCGTAATGTCTTTGAGAGCACTAAATTCTTGTTCGGTTTTGTCGTACCAGGAAGGTTCCTAAGTCTCTTGTGGGAGGGTGCCTTCGGTGTTCATTTCTATTAAAACCTTAGTATCATTTTTTGTTGTAGCCTGTTGTGATAGGACTTGTATTTTCTTAGCTGTATTTGTTGACTTGTTTACTTTGTTTTTTTGTCGTTGTTGTTTTTATTTTCTTTTTCCACTTTACGTCGTTTTGGCACCATTTCTTCCGAGAATATAGCGTTGTCAAACGTACTGCAGTCTCTTTTCTTACTTCTAAGGGGACTAGCCCCATTTACTCTTGTTTCTGTGGCCTCGCTTGTTCTTTTAGTCGTATGTATTTTAATAAACTGAAATTACTCTACTCCAAACTAACATGTACTGGAGAGAGTATGTGTAGATCTTTTTTTAAATTCACAAATTTTTATTAATTAATTCTAACAAAACACATTAAGTAAACTTGTTCGGCACCTAAAAATACATTAAATAGGCAGGGTTGTTTTTATTTTACTTGAAATTTGGAGAAAAGATGCTTAAATTCGACTTTTTTGATCAAAAATCCAAAATTATGCATCTTTTCTTCAAATTTCAAGTAAAATAAAAACAACCCTGCTGATTTAATGTATTTTTAGGTGCTGAACAAGTTTATTTAGTGCATTTGTTAGAATTAATTAATAAAAATTTGTGAATTTTAAGATTTTATAGAATTTTACTAATAAAATTCTATAAAATCTTATGATTCACAAAAATTTACTAATTATTCTAACTTAATGCACTAAATAAACTTGTACAGCACCTAAAAATACATTAAATCGGCAGGGTTGTTTTTATTTTACTTGAAATTTGGAGAAAAGATGCTTAAATTTTGCTTTTTTGATCAAAAATATAAAATTATACATCTTTTCTCCAAATTTTAAGTAAAATAAAAACAACCTTGCCGATTTAATGTATTTTTAGGTGCTAAACAAGTTTACTTAGTGTGTTTTGTTAGAATTAATTAATAAAAATTTGTGAATTAAAAGATCTACACACACTTTCACCTGACCACATAAAGTCGGAGAAGTGATTTTATTAATCTTCAAAATACGGTACAAAGAATATACAGAGAAACTACAGAAGATAACAGGACAAGGGCGCCTGCCCTACAAAGAAAACGAGGATATATGACAAAAGAAGGAGAAGAAAGAAACGAACTAAATATGGTAAAAAAACAAAAGAAAGTACACACAGGCGAAAAACCTGCTAAGAAAAACAAATTAAACGATGAGGCAAACAAAGAAAACCAACACAACAGCAATAATGATAAGTCGTTATCAGTAACAGGAACAACAAATAATACGACCCCAAAGCCGGTTCAAACATTCCTTACTAAAGAACTTAGTTGGGACGAAAAGGTAGAACAAAGAGCTCGAAGCTCTGAAGGACGTTACGAATAGGTTAAGTAATATACAGGAAAGCGACAAAAATCCGTTTACACCTCTATTGTTAACAAGTGACAAAAGCACAAATGAACTTGAAATTCCCGAAGTGAATAATGAAACCAGGCAACAGGTTGTGCAAGTATCCGGGGCAGAAAAACCTGGAGAGATAGGAACAGAAGATACAACGAGTAGTATGAAGCTTGATAATGAAAATGAAATGTCAAGTAATAGTCTGGATGCGAACTCTGTATCGCAGGACAGAAAGTGGTCCTCTTTGTTTTTTCCTCGCTTATGGAGAGGACAATCAACATATTCAACGTTCTCACTGAGAAAAACGATTAAAACGAAGAATGACTTCGCACTAATAATCGACATCAGTGGAATACATTCCTCCTTTAATGAGATTATGACATCCCTTTACGACTCAGTTAAATACGATATCAGTGCAGCAAAACAACACCTTACTAAAGGCAAACGTACTTATCTGGAAGTGACATTCATTGACGCAGAAAAACAGAAACACTACACCACGAAATGTCTAACCATCCTAAACTGCACATACTTTGGCTACATTCCTATGGATGAAAGGAAATCTTTTCTACCAATTAAGTGTCGGAACGTACCATTAGGTAATAAATCAGAGATCTTGGATGCATTATTCGAAGCATTTGAAAAAGTAGGACCAATTGCTTCCATTAAGCCGCTACTAATCGAGGGGACACTATATACGACAGATCAATGGATTATCAATTTTGAAACCACGGACGACCCGGAATTTGAAAAGAAGATTCCGAGATTCATCCACGTGTGGGAAATAAGATTACCACTGAATGGCACACAGCAACCAAAGTGTGCTACTTCTGCGAGGGTGAAGGCCATATAAAGAAAGAGAGTAAGCAACTGCAAGACTCAATTGAGCTAAGAAAGGCATACCGAGAATACAAAAGGAAGAAAGATTCAGAACTTTTCGGTGCCCGGAACACTGGCGGTGGCCAGCACGAGGTACAATTACTGAACAAGGAAATTTCTATAGAGGACAACAAACAAGCTTTGGAGGCACAACATAAGAAACAGACTCAGGACACAAATATTGCCACTACCAAAATAGACAGGATCGACGAGGCTGGGGAAGGGTCCACCCAAACGGAAGGTCCGAACACAATGCTCACGGATATGGAACAAAACAAACAAGACGGAATGTCAGAAAAGGCCGCACAACTGGTAACAAATAGTGACACCACAGAGAAAAATGGTATGGATCTCGAGGTTCTTACACAAAAAATAACAAATAAAGCACAGGAAACAATACTCATGAGAGATGAGTTGTCAGTATTAGGGTATGGAAGCACAAAGGCTGGCGACACATCTCCTAATATGGAATGCCAAATCTCATCTTCGATTTATGACCCGATAACGACTAATAACGGAAACAAGGAAATCGACGATGGTTTCACTATAGTCAGCTACAAAAAAAATCACGTGAACACGAAGGGAAATGGAAAAAAAACAGGAAACTCAAGGGCAGCCCTATATGGTCGAGCTCGGGGGAGGGGCAACCCTTACCGAGAATAATCACCTTCAAGCCCCTTTTTATTAATAAATGTCCCAATCTAGTAAGATTAAAATAGTATCGCTAAATGTAAAAGGGCTGAATGACAAGAACAAACGTAGTAACACATTAATACTACTTAAATCATATCATTTAGACTTTATTATGTTATAGGAAACAAATCTAAGAGATGCCAATACTAGAAATTTTTTAAAGGCACAGTGGGGCTACGACTCCATTTGGACGGAAAAGGCTACTATTCTTGCAGGTTGTAAGGAGATAAAGTTCAAAAACGTAAGAATTTCACTAGAAGGAAGAGTAATTTCGACAACCTGCTCTTACAAAAAACAAACATACAAATTAACAAACGTTTATGCTCCCCCGAGAACAAATGAACGAACAATGTTCTTGCAAAACTGGGCCTCACAAAAAGAGGACGGCATGATCAATATCGTAGCCGGGGACTTTAACACAAATATTAATCTAGAGGTCAATAGAATTAGTCAAGCCAACCTGCAAGGAGACCCTACAAGAAAGCAATTGGTAGAAAAGATGATCGAGTTTATAAATGTAGTAGACATATCAAATAAAACACCATTCATTACGTTCTTTCAAAACATGAGAGACAATAACTCTATGGCAACTTGCATAGATTACATTTTTGTAGACGAGAACAATGGACAATTAATCTCAAAAGTGGTGCCACACTATGGGAACTTGGACCACCTCCTCTTGGAATGTACTTTACAAAATAAAAAAGCCCCAAAAAGGAAGGGCAGTGGAGATTTAAGGAAACCTGCCTTAAGAATGGCTTACTCACGAAGGAGATCTTAGAGGAATTATGGAACAAAAGAACAATACTGGAATGGGACCTCTGCAAAATTAACATTCAATCAATTATAAGGGCCTTCAGGTACCTGAAATCACAGGAAAGCAAAATTGCGCAACTAAATAAAAAGATCTCGGTACTAAGAGAGCAAAGAGCGAAAAAGGGTACAAATAGGCATATAGACACCCAATTGGAAGTGCTAAAGGTACAAATAAAAAAGGAAACAGCCTCACTATCAGAGAAATGGCGTCTAAGATCCAAGGCAAAATGGATAGAAGAAAAAGAAAAGTCTACTAAATATTTTTTTACAAGGTACAAGTGTAGGAAAACGCAAGACAATATAGACAAAATTAGGATTCCCACAGATTCGGATGCAGAAAAGGATGTTCTCAAGTACATTCGCGATTACTACGCAGAGATATATAAAAAAGAAGGAATAGATAGAGAGGCGGCAGAGATAATAACAGCATCGCTTCCCCAGGTTACAGAACCTATGAATAAAAATCTGTTACAGAAGATCACGCAGGAGGAGGTCAAGATGGTCATACAAAACTTACCAAGGGGTAAATTCCCTAGTACAGATGGGCTAACGTACGAGTTCTATAATGCTACAGAAGAGGTGATAATACCGGTTCTTACATCGTTGTTTAACAACGTTTTGAAAGAGGGGAGGATGCCTTGCTTCTGGTACAAGAGCCTGGTTACTTTTAACCCAAAGAAATCTGAAGAGTTGGAGCTAATAAACAATTGGAGACCAATCTCTCTGGTGAATAGTGACGCAAAAATTTTTATGAAAATCATTGCGGATAGGCTAAATGGAATATGTGAACAGATTATACCATCACATCAACAAGGGTTCGTAAGGAACAGACTGATTACAGATGCGGCCATGGACATTATTACCATCCTAAGAGGGAAACATGAACCTAATCAAGAATACTGGATGCTATTTGTGGACCAAGCAAAGGCATTCGATAGAGTGGAACATGAGTATTTAGAGTTAGTCCTGAGAAAAATGGGGTTTAAGTCACAATTTATTAATGTGGTTTTGAACCTATTCAAACATCAAGAGGCACATATAATCAAAAATGGCGAGTTCTCAGAGCCATTCAAAGTGGGGAGAGGAGTGAGGCAAGGGGACCCGCTCTCACCCCTGCTATATGTACTGGCCTTTGAGCCTCTGCTAGGGCTTATAGAAACAAACATCCGAGGTATACTGGTTGGACAACAGCACTTTAAGCTGGTGGCATATGCGAATGACCTGTCAATAGAGCTAGGGTCCAGGTTAAATTGGGAGGAGGTAGAGCGGTTGTTCAAGCTCTATGAAATGGCTTCCAATGCAAAAATAAACAGGATAAAGACGAAACTCGCACCGCTTACTACAAACGCAAAAAGGGCACCGTAGGAAATGTGGCACAATATAAAGAAGTTGGTAAACAGGAAACAATAAAGATCCTGGGATATGACCTACACATAAATGGCACACCAAAGAAGGACCTATGGTCGCAAGTAATTAAGAAAATGAAGTCATCGATAGAAAAGCTCGAAAAAAAGAATCTTTCGTATAGAAGGAAGATCTTGATGACAAAGACTTTAATTCTGTCCAAAATATGGTATGCGGCATACCTACATCCTCCTAAAAAGAAACAAATGGCAGAAATCAATGGGTTGATCTCATGGTGGATTAAAGGCAAATCCAGAATGCTACCAAGATTTGCAACTTTCCAGAAACCCATTGAAGAATTTGGACTAAAAGCACTGGCAGTGAAAGATATGCTGGAGGCAAGAATGATAATGGTATGGTTGGGGCTAATTACAAAACAATTCTTTTGGGCAAGAGCTGAAAGGGAGAGAATTAACAAGGCCTTGAAGAATAAGAGAAGTGTAGATGCTTATTAAGAGCTAAAAAAGAACGAAATAAAATCGAGCGGTTGGCCTAGTGAATGGAAACCGTATCTGTTAGCATGGCAGCAAGCAGAAGGCAAAATAATGTCAAATGGAAACTGGCCCTAGCAGTTACACGAAACAAAAATAGAGAAAATGGTGGGTGCAGAAGCCACTATTAGGAAGGTGGTTGTGCTATTTAGAAATGGAAAGACCCAGGCCCGGGTAGAGGAACCTGCCAGTGATTCGGGACCACATGAATGGCTAATACAGAAAAAAATTCCCAATAAAAAATTAGACATTCTGTGGTGCCTGTACCATAGATCCTTACCTTTGGGGTACCGACTGAAATATTTGGATCCGGAATTAGGGGAATGTCCTTGGTGCATAGATGAAACACAATCAATCAAGCACTTTGCGATTGAATGTAAGATGGCCGAAGAAATATGGGGTCTGTTCCTTGAAAATCAAGTTTTGATCATATGATTTACTATGTCCCATAAGGTCATTTTCAAGGAACAGACCCTATATGGTGGACGATGTATAGTTTGATAGACACATCAATAATAGTAACACCCCCGGCAAATATGGAGGAGATTTTTACAGCAAAGAACGTCCGAATAGATGGGAGAAAAAGGCAATACTATGGCTCCACGCCAACACAGTATATGAAATATGGTGCATATACACGGCAAAAAGATGGGGGAAAGATAATGAATTAAGTCATGGAGGAGTAAGTAGTGTGAGAGCTCGAGTAGAAGCTTATTTGAGATACGAGAAAAAAGTGTTAAAAGATACGCTCAAATATAGCTCAGAAAAACAAAAAAATGGTTCAAAGTAGTGTTCCAAATTGATTAAATTTTACCAACCGGTTAGTTGCCAACTATAGTTGCCAACTAACCGGTTACGCATATCACGTGACTAATTTAACCGATTAGTTGGTTAGTTGGTTAAGTTGGTTAGTTGGTTAGTTGGTTGGTTGGTAGTTGTAATTAAATAAACATTACAATAGCAATATATATTATAACTAACTATTAAGCAAAAGGTAAAGTATAAAATTTATTAATACATACATACAGTTATAACGTTCAAAGAATCACTATCATAATAATGTGCAAAGAAATTAAGACATCGTGATAAAGTTAACTGCCTATTGTGCAGATATAACATGTTACTTGCAGATGCGAACAAATAATTACAAATTGAACCAGGTAATACATGAGCTTTAGATAAGTGTGTAATTAATTTTACAATTAAGATTATTCAACACTAAATCAATTTTCACCC
>QKWP01000369.1:202823-218275 GCA_003550325.1 Gigaspora rosea | reverse complement strand
TTGACTTTTGATTTTTACGTTCGACGGAAAAATTAAAATTTTTTAAAAAAATATATTTAATATATTCACCCTACAATTGACAAACGTTGCTACATAGTAAAGTCTAGATTTTACTAAGCAAATCGAAAAAAATCGATTAAGTAACCTTATTTAGCAGATCAAAATACACTTACTATAAAATTTTCATAAGGATTGGAGAATTTTTTATTAATTGACTTTTGATTTTTATGTTCGACAGAAAAATTAAAATTTTTTAAAAAAATATATTCGCCCCACAATTAACAAACGTATCGATTAAGTAATCTTATTCAGCAGATCAAAATACACTTACCACAAAATTTTCATAAGTATTGAAGAACTTTTTATTATTTAACTTTTAACTTTTACGTTCATCGAATATATTTTTTTAAAAAATTTTAATTTTTTCGTCAAATGTAAAAATCAAAAGTCAATTAATAAAAAATTCTCTAATACTTATGAAAATATTGTGAAAAGTGTATTTTGATCTGCTAAATAAGTTTACTTAATCGATTTTTTTCGATTTGTTTAGTAAAATTTAGACTTTACTATGTAGCGACTTTTGTTAATTGTGGGGTAGCTTATTTTCAGATTAAAGACAGTTTGAGTTTTTTTAAATTTGATTGGTCAATAGTTCTATCACTAGGGGGGGGGGGTCAGGACCTATGTAAACCCTAATTACATGATTAACTGCACTTCCCTAAAATAAAAACAAATAGGCCGTTTTAATACATTTTTAGGTACTGAACAAGTTTACTTAGTGCATTTTGTTAGAATTAATTAATAAAAATTTGCGAATTATCTCTTAATACATTAAGCAGGCAAATTTGCCTGCAAAATTCAATTTTAATGTAATTGCCAAAAATTGAGGTGGGAGAGGTCCCCCTAAGAGATACCTCATTTAATTTGGCTAGACTTGAGTAACATATTGGCAAAATGCCAATTGTATAAATTATGTCATGAATGAATTGGAAAAATAAATAGGGCGCAGATCTGCACAAATCTGCGACCCTGGAAAAATTTTAACAAATTTTGCAATAACTTGTGATCCATTGGTCCAAATTTAATGAATTTGGTACCATTCGATTCGTCTTGATTAGCGGATCAAATGATACCAAAATTGTTGAATTCCAATCACTAAAACACAAGAAAATCCCATTTATGTGAATTTTATAAACATCGAACTATCCAGCCAACCAATGGTCCAAATTTAATGATTTTGATACCATTCAATTCCTCTTAATAAGACAGTTCGAATGGTACCAAAAACGTCAAAATTGGATCATTGGTTAACAAGTTATTCGTAAAAACGATTTGCGGCGCAGTTCTGTGCAGAAATTTAAATTTCTTTTTTAAATTTCTGCGCAGACTGCGCCGCAAATTGTTTTTTACGAATAGCTTGTTAACCAGTGATCCTATTTTGACGTTTTTGGTACCATTCGAACCGTCTCATCGAGAGGAATCGAATGGTACCAAAATCATCAAATTTGGACCATTAGTTGGCAAGATAGTTTGATGTTATAAAATTTACATAAATAGGATTTTCTTGTGTTCTAGTAATTGGAATTCAACGATTTTGGTACTATTCGATCCGTCTCATCAAGACGAATTGAATGGTACCAAATTTGTTAAATTTGGGCCACTGGATCACAAGTTATTGCAAAATTTGTTAAGGGTCGCAGATTTGTACAGATCTGCGCCTTATTTATTTTTCCGATGATAGGTTTAAATAAAATTTTTTAAAATTATTTCAAATATATTATATTAAATATAACTTAAAGTAAAAATTTCAATAATAATATAGGGGATCGCATATAATAAAAATAATTAATTAATTAAAAAAATAGGTCTATTTCGTTATATTTTGTATAAATTAATGAATTTTAATGTAGTATACTTTATTTAAAGTACAATTAATTCACAATTTCAACTCTTTCTGACGATCCCTCAAACCAACAATCACCGAACGGACCTGCAACCAAGTGTTTAGTTAGTATAAAAAATAATACACAAAACTTCTCTTGTAGCAACTAGGACTAGTAGTCTTAAGCTTGATGAGTCTTCGGATTATTTGGAGAACTGAAATAGAGTTGAAAAAGAACTCCCTTTGGGTTTTTGGCTCCCCGGTGGAAGTCTACAGAACTATCGAACAAGTAGTTGGTAAATACCGGAAGTACATGTCAAGAACTTGTAGAAGCACTAGTGGAAGCAAGCTTCTGGTTTTCTATACTATTCTATACTTTGCAAACTCCCACACTCTCTCTACGTTGGTTTTCCAGCCTCCCATACGGCTTTTTGCAAAATTTTTACCAAAAAGTGGGAATTCCGGCATACCCCTCCAAAAGATCGACATTGTTTACCCATCCCAAAATGGAAACTCAAGTCACGAGAAGTCATGAGGAATCACAACACAAACTGCCGACGTGTTCACATGTATTGCAATGATTGACGGACGTCTATGGAGGGTTCTAGAAAAGTTTTGATTGGCATATCTCAACCTCTTAGTTTAGTTTTTTTCTTATGTTTTTACTTTATATATAGTAATTAGATCTTAGTTAATACTGTGTAATTTTTACGAGCGTAGTATAGGCTTCGATTATACTATTATCTAGATTTGTATTTCTTCTCTCTTTTGTTTTTTCTTTTTGTCGTTTTCTTTTCTTTTCTTTTGTTTTTTCTTTTTCCCTTTTTTACTTCCTTTTAGTATTCGTTTTCTATTTTGTCTGTTTTTACTTTCCTCCTTTTTCATGTCCTTTGTGAAAAAGGAAAAATTTAAAGAAAAGAAAAAAAACGGTCTTGATATGGCATACAACACCAGTGTCAGTGATAGTTGGGCGTACATTGTACAAAAGTTCGAGCAAGTTCGGGCTCCGACTTGAGACGAAAGGTTGTTATTGCTGTTCGTTTTGGGTACCTAGTATTTGGAGAGTTTCTTTTTGATAGAGTTTTAAAAGTAATCAGTGGTAGCATTGTATTACCATTTCTCAAATAATAAAAAGAAGCAAAACCGTTGAACATAAAAAAAAAAAAATAAAGTACAATTAATTTTTAGAATTATATTTTAAAAATAAAAATCAAGTCTAAAAGCATATATTTTATAAAAATTTTGGTAAATTTTTAAAAATTTATTTTTAAAAAATATTATAACTTTTTGCAGGCAAATTTGCCTGCACATAGTCTACAGACGAAGAGATAAGATTTTTTAGAATTTTATTAATAAAATTCTATAAAATCTTATGATTCATAAAATTTTACTAATTTATTCTAACAAAATGCACTAAGTAAACTTGTTCAGCACCAAAAAATACATATAAATATATTCGAACTCAGACCAGTCTGCAGACTTCGGACCAGACCCAAACCAGACTCAGACTTGACTATAAAGTCTGAATATAAAAGTCTGAGTCCGGTCCAAAAATCAGACCAGACTAGACTTGACTAAAGTCTGATTCGAGTTCGGTCTGTAGGAGCACTACTTATACTACTCTTTTAGTAGCAAAACATGATAATCAAAAATCATGCTCTTCGTGCAAGCGCACTTCTTTACCCCCAGAGATATTTATTCTTGATAACAAATTCTACAAGACATGTGCCAAATGCTTACTTGCAAAGTCCAAAAAAAAAGCAGAGAAATGATCTCTTCTATCTGATAATAACTTTGAAGGCACGAATAACAGAACAGAAAGTCAATTGGAAAAAAACATAGAAGAAATTGCTTTTAACAATATCGTAGAATATATTTCTAATAAAATTTTTGACCTTGAAGAAGACTCTGGTATTTCTTTTAACTTGCACATTGAACTTGACGATAATATACTGACAAATGCATATAATAATACAAAACTCTTGGTAAAATTAATAGTTGATGAGATTGAGGAAGGTGACAGGTATAGATGGACGTGAGTAGGATTCCTCAAATTCAAATCAAATTAAATATTGGATCAATTTGAATTTGATCAAATCAAATTGACTCTAATATGAATTTGATTTGATTCAAATATTTGAATTTAAATTTGATTTGAATTTGAATTTTTAATAGTAATTTTCAAATCAAATCAAATATTTGTCAAGTCAAATCAAATTTGGCCATATTTGAATTTGATCAAATCAAATATAGTCAAATTTGAATTTGAATTTGATCAAATATTTGATTCAAATATTTGAAGATCAAATCAAATTGCGGAACCCTAGATGTGAGTAATCTTTATTCTAAACACCAAAATCTAAAATTAAAAATTAAATATTTTTATATTCATAGTTTTACAACTGGGCCTACTAACTCAGTGCATCATTTGAAGTTAGTAAATTTTACCTTGCATACTCTCAGTATTGTGAATTAGAACGTGATTATAAAGAATCAAATCGCAAAAAGATGAACCGCTTTGATTGTCATGGAAAGTTAATTATTGGTGTAGATATAGTAGCAAAAGAAGCAAAAGTAAAACTTAGTCATAACATTTAATATGAAAAGTCTGTAAATATTACAATTCCAGAAGAAATAAAATGGAAAATTATACAGAATCTTCACATGGATCCAGTGCAGCTAAAAATGCATATTCATCAAAGGTTTGATTATGCTTTACAGGTCACTTCGAAATAAATAAATTACTGGTAGTCCACTTTTAATTAGTGATTCTTCAAACTAGACAAAAACCTTTTTATTTCTGCATGTTGATTTTTAAATGATTCTAACAATAAAAATAAGCTTTGTTATAAGCGCAATAAAAGTAAAATTTAGTCATAACATTCAATATGAAAAGTCTGTAAATATTACAATTCCAGAAGAAATAAAATAGAAAATTATACAGAATTTTTACATGGATCGAGTGCAGCTAAAAATGCATATTCATCAAAGGTTTGATTATGCTTTACAGATCATTCTGAAATAAATAAATTACTGGTGTTCCACTTTTAATTAGTGATTCTTCAAACTAGACAAAACCCCTTTTATTTCTATATGTCAATTTTTAAATAATTCTAACAATAAAAATAAGCTTTGTTATGAGCACAATGATGAATTTGTTATAGCAATCAAATTTATAACTCTATTACTAACCGAACTCTTACCTGTATCAAACATTCATTGTGATGCAACTTATAAAATAGCCAGAAGGCAGTTTGAACTTTATAGAATAATTAGCAGAACCCATAGCGCCGGATTTCCAATCACATATTTAATGCTGAACACCACAGATGCATTCAATAATGCTCAAATAGGGCTAAGAACAAAGTCACTTGGTTTTTTTTGCTCTCTTTGCAATAAATAATTGCAACTATTGAACTTTCTTACCAACAAAGACTTCACTCAAATCAATGCTACAAAAGAAATATGGTCTAATATTAATGTACAACTTTGTCTGTAACATATAAAGAAGGCAATAAAGAAAAAATTAGAAGCTATAAAAAAATCAAACAGATCCAGTATCAACCAAGTGAAGCAGTCAAAGAATTTAGTTTTATCAACCCCACCTTCAAGCCTGATTTAAATCGAATCAATCCTAAATACTATATTATATATCTAGTAGAATTACAAAATAAAGTTGTTACTCTTATAAAAAAATATTTCAATATGCATTAAAAAATACCAGTCAATACTGCCAGACTATTTTTAAAAGCTGAAAAAATCCATATTGCTGCAGTCCGTGAATGTACGGTTTTTGTTTTGAAAACCACCTTGTGCTTCTTTGGGCATACTTATGGTCTGAATAGTATAAGATCACAAGATGAACACTGTGAGCTCAGTTAGCACAAACAACTATCCCAATTAGCAAGACAAATATGTTAATAGAGTCCCACTGAAGGGTTGTAAAATGCTGCTATCTTTACCACTACAACAGGCTATACCACAACTTGATTATGTTGTATAGATTATTTGTATATGCCTCCTTCCTGACCAACTTATTCATCTTTATCAAATGGGCCATGGACAAATAATATCCTCTTGGTTTGATTATTTTAGGAGAGATTGGAGTTGGCTTACTGCAACACCAATTAATGATAATAATCATATTTATTATTTTATTAATTTGGCATGTTGGATTTGTAGCTGCCTATCATTTCTTAATTCCTGCTTTTTCATTTATAAAAATCTGGCAAAACTACAAAATTCACAAGACATTTAACTTTTGTATACTATTCTTTTCTAATTTGGAATACTAATGAACATATACTAACAGAGGTTAATACTTAGAAATCAATAATTTCAATAGCTTTCCATGAATCAGATAATAATCTGATTGAAATAGATAAAAATGATAAAGCCCTTGGTCCAAAATCAGAAAATATCTTGGCTAAAATGGATGAGAATGATAAAGTATTTGATCTGGAAATGACCCAAATCTGTAGGCAAAAGGTTGAAGCCGTAAGACGTATGGCAGATCATCTCAAGCATGAACTTGCAGCAAATAATTTCAACCACGTTATCTATGTAACTAATAAAATGGATAGGTTGTTCACAATGTTGAATAATATTGAGACAATGCAAAATAGAAGGAGGTATAATCTAACATGACAAGGATCAACTCCATAGATGTTATATTTGTAATAAAAAAATTCAAAATAAATAGTTTAGTCAAAGAATACAGATCATAAAAAAAAAACATAAAATATAAAAATTTAATTATTTATATAACATGGTAAAATTGATCGTATAATCAGTCACAACTCCTCAAAAACAATTGAATAAAAAGTATAAAAGTTTTATTTAAGTTACATATAATAAATGTTGCAAATTATAATGAAACCAGATCGTTGTAGCATTTAGGAGGCTTCCAGAAATTATGTAATATTTTGTTACTAATAAATTTCAAAATTTTATCCCACCCACCTACACTTGATACTATATTAGCTAATCAAATTTTATATTTTTTAAAATTTATTCATATGTTTTAATTTATGAATTGATAATTACTATTGCTCTACTGGACCAATTTAGATGATTTAACTACCAAAATGTTTGTCTTACTGAAACGATTCTAACAAGCCCAAAATCATTAAAATCGAATTACAGGATCCCAAGATTATTCAACTTTTGTGTAATTTTAATAGTGATAATCACTAAGTAAATTTTTTTAATATTGAATAACTTTTGATCTACTAGCCTGTTTTGGATGATTTAACTACCAAAATGTTCATCTCGGTGAGACGATTCTAACAAGCCCAAAATCACCAAATTCTAATTACAGAATTCCAAGATCAATAAAGATTTGTATTGTTTGTTTAACAATACAAATCTTTATCAATCTTGAAATTCTGTAATTAGAATTTAGCAATTTTGTGCTTTTTAGAATCGTCTCACTATAATAATTATAATAATGATAATCACCGTTATCATTATAAAAATTATTTATCAGTACAGTTAGAACCATTATATAAGCTTAATAATAAGCCATAGTCGCTTTCAAATTATAAACATTTTTTATTGTTATCAGTTATAACCAAATAAAAAATTGTTGTGAAATATTCTAGATGTTCGATTTTCACATTGGTTACACAATGTTGATCTACAATCTATTTTAAAATGTTTAAAAACCGGGTTTCAAAACTTGGGTTTTAGGTTCCAAACTAGAGATATTAAATTGCTTCTAAATTGCTTTGTGTACAATGATAATCAAATTAATTTTTTTTTTTTTTTTTTAAATGTTAAAGGTGAGATCAAATTAATTTTTTTAATAAATAATTAGATTAAAAATTATATAAACAATAGATCTAATTACAAAAAAAAGTTAAAAATAATATTTGTGGTAAGAAATTGTCTTTAAGCATTTTATAAGCAATTATGCTTCTGAGCAGTGCTTTAATGTCATAAAATGATTAATATTTGCAAATGAGACCAAATTTTTATTTTTTTAATAAAGAAAAAATGTGTGTATCGCGCCATGCGACACAATTATATATCGCACTCTATAAGGACAGGTGTAACGTGAGATAAAACAATAAAAAAACAAAACACTTTACTTCATTTTAATTAGGGTTAGGGTAAGTTCGGTCTTGGGTTAGAGTGATGCATAGTTTATATCAAAATTTTGCAAGA
Source organism: Gigaspora rosea (assembly GCA_003550325.1). NCBI lineage: Eukaryota > Fungi > Glomeromycota > Glomeromycetes > Diversisporales > Gigasporaceae > Gigaspora > Gigaspora rosea. Next base: position 210,225 of record QKWP01000369.1, on the reverse strand, counting down.
AATTTTTTTTGTTAGAACACGAAGGGCTGTTTCCTATGCAAAATTTTGATTGTATTTTTTTTGTTAACACCTGATTCTGAAATTTGATTGGTTGGGCGATAAATAAGAGTATCGCACTGTGCGATATATAGATAACTCCTTTAATAAATATATTTTTTTAAAATTATTATAAACAATTTTAATACTGTTAAGCAGTTTGAGCATTTTATAAGCAATTTAACATCCCTATTCCAAACCTAAAAACTTTACCAACCCTAGTAATAACACAAAGTAAAAAAAAAAAAGCCCCAGTAATCTCCTTCGCGTTTTTACGGTAATTGATCACGAGACTATGATATCATGCTAAATACAGAAATAACCGTGTTTTCTATTTTCTAACTTTATTCGGACTTCTTATCACGAAAATGGTTAAACAAAAGAAATCTTTGGCGGTTAAAGATGATAACGGTATGAATCAAGATTAAAGATATTATTGAAATTTAAACTAATGCAAAATACATATTTTATACTGTTCAGCATTAGCCGAACAAAAAGTTCTGGATTATCTAAGAAAACAAAACCGACCTTATAGTGCCAGTATCCTTTATACTTTCACTTTCAAAAGCGTATAAATTAAGCAATATATTTCCAGCCCTTGAATACGTAGTATACTATTTACGCGTTACCCTTAATAATGATTATAATTTTTCTAGCTGATATTTCAAATAACCTTCATGGAGCTGTTACAAAAGCAATTGCGCAAAAAGTTTTAACGAGTTTAGCTGATAAAAAGGAAGTTGTTTGTAAATCCTATGGAAAACAGTATGTTTATGTGATATCACAGGTAGGAACTTTTTTACGCGTTTTCTCAATTGCTTTTCGCGTCTTTAAACTTAATTACACTTAAAAGTAAGTCCTAACTTCGAATTAGGAACAATTCGAGTCCCCTTCACCTGATGAATTGAATAATATGGACGTAGAAATTGAAGGTCTTAAGAAAGAAGTCAATGACTATAAAGAAAGAAATAAGCAGTTGCAGTCAGGTGATCATGTGTATTTGTACATATTCTTTAATGTTGAAAATAGTAATCTGCAACACTGAATTATAAACAACGCATTTCGAACAGTGTTGAGCGGATTAACTAATTCATTAACGAACGAACAAGTTGAGGAAAAGTAAATAAAATAAAATAATTTTTTCTTAAGCTCTCGCATATTATATGTCGTTAATTGATTTAATTCTTATCGTCAAGGCTCAAAACCTTAGCAGAAAAGGTATTATTGCATTTTCTACTTATTAAAGCTTCTTTAATACCTAATACCTTAAGTTTTAATCAGAATAATAGAAATGAAGAACGGCTACAAGAATTAAAATCAGGTACTAAGTCCGTGTCTGTTGAAGACAAAAATCGTATTGAAGCACTTTATGCAAAGAATCGAAAACTTTGGAGGCAAAGGAAGCGAATGGTATATTGCAATTATGTTTGTGTATTATAGATATAAATAATCGATAATAATAATTTATAATTTTTTCGAATTGAATATCATTAGTTTGATGAGATTTCCGCGCAGATTGCGGACGCCACAGAAAAAAAAACTAGAGAGCTTATGGTAATCACATATATATATGATACAGCTTTTGTTTATATAAGTTCATCCCTTAATATTTCCACTAATATTTGTACTGTACGTAGGATGATTTAGGTATTGAGACAGACCCCGACGAGCTTAAGGAAGATCCTTTCACAAACTGAGGCCATTTTATCTGTGTAACGTTGTTTTATTTCCAGTTTAGTACTATTGCAGCTTATATCGATATCGATATTTTGTAAAATTCTATATAAATCGTTAAATAAACAAATCACCTATACAATTCTACAAAGTTTGACCTAGTGATTCAGATTCGGTAGAATACCAAACTAATCAAATTATAACTTACATACTGACGCGTAAGTAAATTTGTCAGATATCATGTGTCGTAGTCGGGGCCGAGTCCGATAAGTAATAAATAATAAACATGAACTAGGTTGGCATGTCACAATGTCCAATTGATTTCAATTTTTTTTGGACATATGTCTAAAAATAATTGAAATCAATTGGACATTGTGACATGCCATCCCTGAACATGAAAGCCCGATATCAGAATTTCCTTGGTGTCACTCAAATCTACAGGTAAATTTAGAGTTTTGTCACTAAATCATATTTATGAAAGATCCTCAGATCATCGCAACGCAAAACATGTGAAAATGGATGTTTAACTACTTATCGGGATCAAGAATATTGATATGATCAACCTCTACTATAAATGACATATGTAAGAATCCTATGCATAAACGTTCTAATTTAATATATATGTGAAGGTGCACCGTCATCCAGAGAATAAATTCTTTGAATATGCCATACCCTAAGTGGATTCGGGGTTTAAATCCACCTACAACTCTTATATTTCAATATTTCGAAGCAAAAAAATATATATTGTACAATATAATATTATATATAGTATATATTTTAATTATTTAAATTTTTTTATAATACAAACTTCAATTCTTTTAATAAATTTACTATAATACTATTTTCAGATTCCATAACTAAATTTACAATAAACTTAATTCAAATTGCACATATTGTTTGTAAACAAAAAAAAAACTATCAAAACAAACTTAATCTTGCCAAAAAAAAAATATCAAATCACAATTATATGATTTATTAAATCGAAGTTAATTTGTATATATGCACATGTACTAAATTTTTAAGATCTGTTCAATTAATCGGAAAGAAAAAATAAATAATCAAGTTAAACTTGAACCCCACCTTCTAAAGGTATTCCTGCTAAACTACTAAGATCACCTGATCCTGCACCAATTCCATCTTGACTTTCTCTTTCCATTTGATTTGCTAATTCAACAGCAGCTGGTTTAACCCATTCTGGTGGTTCTGCAACACATTTGGTGACTGGATCTACCCAGCCTTCATACCTTTCAAACACTGTATAATCAAATGTCTTAAATTTCTCTTCAATCAATTGATATTGTGCTTCTTTTTCTGATCCTTCACCATCTTTATATTTTCTAGGCCTTCGTCGGCGCGATCTCGCTTCCAACGGTTGTTCTTCAAGAAGTAATTCTTCCAAGTCATATGTAGCATCAAAATTAATTCTATCTGATGAGGGGCGAAATATTGGATTTAAACTCTTATTTTCCAACGATGACCAATCAATATTACGAAAAAAAGGGTGGTTTTGAATAAAAGCAAACCCATTAGGACCACAGCCCAAACGCTTTGTGATGTCTCGTTCAAGAAACTAAGAATAAAAAAATAGCAATGTAACTAATTGTATCAATTTCGGTAAATTATTAAGTAACAAAACAAGGACTTACGCTTTGAATTGCAGAGATGCAAGCAGGGCTAACAGGTGGATCCATATCAGGATATTTGATTGGTGCTTTGACGATCATTTTCTTTAGCTCTTCTTGATTATCACTTTCAAAAGGACGCTAAAATAATGTTTAGTTTAATTTCTCCAGTTATATATTGTACTGTGCTCAAACCTTGAAGATATTACATACACACCCTTCCATATATACACTCATAAAACATAACGCCAAGAGACCACCAATCGACTGTAACACCATATCCGCCTCCTCTAAATACTTCTGGAGCTATTGTTCAAAAGTAATAAAAGTTATAAAAAGAAATTAAAAAAAAAGGGGGATAGAGTTGTAATTTAGAAAACTAACCCATATAAGCACAAGTGCCAGAATGTGACGTCAGCGGCCTATCTGCCTTTATATGTGTTGCGATATTGAAATCTGTTATATGGGCGTGTCCTCGGTCATCAAGGAGGACATTGTCTGGTTTAATATCTCTGCGATGCATAATTAATATAATTAATATTAATTATTAATCAACCATATATAATGAAATTATAATGATTATCATATTACCTATGAACAACCCTTTTTGAATGTAGATATCTTATCGCACATGCCAATTCTGCTATCCAAAATCGAATTGCATCTTCGGTGAAGGTTTTACGGTTTAAGTGAAATCTCAAGTCACCACCCATCCTGCGAAGGAAATAATTTCTAATTCAATCAAGGAACTAAAGCAAAAGAAAAGTGATATAATCGATTTACGAACATACATGAGATCCATGACCATGTACATGTATTCGTCGTCTTGGAATGCAAAACGTAAATTGCACACCAATGGATGATCCAATTCTTCTAACATAGACCGTTCCCGAAGCACATTACGCAACGCATCCATCTTGATACATTCTTCCTTTGAAATATACTTTAATGCAAAGAGTTTTTTATTATCACGTCGTTCAACAATTCGAACCTGTAAAAAAAAATAAAAAATAAAAAATAAAAATTTGTTGCCAGATTATGAATTAAATTGGAAAAGTATTCTATCAAGAAATTCAAATATGCACCTTTCCGAATGCCCCTCGACCAACAACACGTAATAACTTAAAGTGGTTAAGGTTGACTTTTTTATCGAAAAATGAAAAAGGCATCAATATGACTTCCTATTTTAAATCTGCCAATCAGGCTTTTCTTGCTTTTCATGAAGAAAATTGCCCTGATGCAGTAGATACAAACCCTCTTCTGTGAAATCAACATCAAATTTTCCGTTTGCGACACCCATTTTATTATCAGTCAAAAAGAAAGTCACCAATACGAGAACTAACCAAGCCGATTATATTATTATTTCTCCTTGTTGGCTGATAATATCTTTTGTTTTATAACTTATGCTCTAATATAATCTACACTCGGCAAGGCATGTTGTTCAGCTCAACTGAAGAGTTCCCAGAAAAGATTGACAAAATTTTGTTCTATAAATATAAAAATTTGTTGAAAAGGCTGGAGGCTTTCTTAGATGATTGAATTGTTAAGTGGCAATTCTGTACTTCTGTAACACCATATGTGTCTTTGAAAGAACTAAAAATAGTCTTAAATCCTGAAACCTCAAATTTAGCGATAAATTATCGGAAGACTAATTTTGTAATTCGTACGTAGCACAATCGCATTCTTTATTGGTTTTATAATGCTAATCTTACAAAAGTATTATCGTTTATAAAGAATTGAATTTTATTATATCATTTGTCATAAGATATTCCTCTTAAAGAGAGGTTTATGAACTGTAACATATTGATATCGATATTAGTGATTTCCAAACGATCTTGACAGAATCGTGCACGTTCGGATTAGAGACGACAATAAAAAAAATACGGTGCTGAAGTCTATAAAATAGCATAACTAAAATGCAGATAATATTTTGAAGTACGTATAAACAGTACATACTATAGTGCACGTGTATAAACCCAATACATAAAATTTTCAAATTTTTTGAAGGCTTTTATAAAACTATTATTATTATTTTTTTTTGTTTCAAAGTGCCCGTTTTCGGGACTAGGATTTTATTCAGTTACTTTTCGGAATTATTACATGGATGAGAGTACAACTAGCCACACGTACACTTTTGGTGTCTAATTTAACTACAGTAGTTCGCCCACCGGAATTGCCTTCTGATTTTTCACTCTACTGACCAATTTTTATGTTATTAGTATATACAGTACAATCAGTTCTTCCCTGGATTAGTATCTATACTCTTAGAACTTTATTTTATACGTGATATAAACATTTCTCCTATTTATAGCATTATGGTTATGATATACAGTAGAGGTCATACTACCCCAAGGCTATATTGCTATGAGGTAGGTGCCATAAGTAAGATAGTATGCTATAAGTAATATAATATGTTATATACCCAAAAATTTCTCTAGCCAATTTTTGAAAAATCAATATTAGATATTATAGATCTGATTGCCTAATGCAAATTAATTGTTAAAGTATTTTTGAAGAATGAACATTTTATTTTACTGACAAAAAAAGCTTTATAAAAGCAAAGCTATTAATTCAAAACTTCAAGAACATCATTTTAAGATGAATATTTTATTATATACTGCTAATACTAGTTGTACATGTATTAACTATATGTAATAATATATTATTAAGTTAAAAATAACTAATAATCACCATAATGCATAAAATAAATAAACAAAATAAACAACTTTTATTAAATAAAACTCACATCTCTTTAATGCTAGAGTAAGGGTAAAGGTTAAAGATTAGAATAGAGCTTTATATATAGTAAAATTTAGCAAAAAAATTTTTTTTGTATAAAAAAAATAAAAAAAGTAGTTTCATAGACAAAATTTTAAGTTAGAAGCAATTTTAGCAATTTTTTAAAGAAAATTACTTCGATACATAGGCTGTAAATTTCATACCTCTGTTTTAAAAAAGTTTTTTATTTAAGTTAGAGTTAGAGTTATAATAAATAACAGACTTTATAGTAAAATTTAGCAAGGATTTTTTTTTGTATAAAAAATAGTAGTTTTATAAGCTACATTTTGTATTATAAGTAATTTTTTGTTTTTGTTATAAAACGAAAATTTGCAGATCAGACTGTGAATTTCATTCTTTTTTAAAAAATTGTTTGTTTTTGTTACACGAAACTGATCTATAGGTTACATCTAATCCTAAATTTAATTGGCAAATTGACTATAGGTAATAATTACCTGTGGTATTAATTACTTGTGATAAATTAGGGATGTTATCCTGCTTTAACCAGTTAGCTTGTACTTAAAACTAATTGGAACTCTGTTGGAGTATATTTAAATAAAAACTGATTTTTTGAACTCAGTTTATATAAATGCATTAATTGATGATCCGCTAGTGAATCAGAGAATTTTTTATATTATAACATGATGCAAATCAAATATGGGGTCTGTGCTTTGAAAATGACCTTACAGACTATGTAGATTTTATAAATAAAAATTAAAATTTCTATCCATCCAATAATCAAATTCAAATAATTTTATTTTATTTTGTAGAGCTCGCTAAGCTCTACAAAATAATAAAAGTTTATTTGAATTGGATTACTGGATGGCTAGAAATTTTAATTTTTATTTATAAAATCTACATAGTCCTATAAGGTTATTTTCAAGGCACATCAGCAAATTTTATATATAGATATATATCGATTACTAACTGGTAAGATATATATCGATACTCATCACCCCTGTCTATTACTTTCGATAGTGATAGTAATCGATTTATATCCTGTTAATACTCTGTCGATTACTATCGATAGTGATAGTAATCGATATATATCCGGTTATATATCGAATATGATATCAATTAATAATTATTATATTCACATAATCATACTTTTTGCAAATTTTTAATCGTTTTACAGGTTTTCACAAGTTTTCACAATTTTTTAATATAAAATTTTATTTTTTTTATTTATTATTATTATATTTTAAAATATTACATATTTTATTATAAATTATTATAAAAAAATGTCAAAAAAAATAAATTCAAAAAAAACGAAACCAAAAAAAATAAAAAAA
>QKWP01000369.1:189004-200752 GCA_003550325.1 Gigaspora rosea | reverse complement strand
ATTAAATTCAGTATATCCTAATCTCTAAGTTTGACATCATTCCATCTGTTGTATCACAAATCAAATGCGACCTGCCGCACTAGTTCGTATATATATACGAGACTAGAGGCTGTGTCAGCCTACCTAAGAAACCAGCCAATTTGACTTACTACCCTCCACTATGAACCTTTCTACACTATCCAACCAGCAAACATTTATTTCCTCTAACGGGGCAGATACCTTATTTCGAACTTTGTCTTGTAGACCTGAATGCTTTTGTATTTTCTTTTCGCTAGACGGTTCCTTCTTTTTCTTCTTCCTTTTCTTTCGGCTTGTCTCCCTTTTCCTTTTCTTTTTAATTAGATCCCACTTTACTTTCTGAGTAATACCACATGATTTTTCCCAGTTCGTAATAAAGACACATCTTGGTTTCCAGATCTCAACATAGAACGAGTTCCAGATAGCTACTAAGAAAAATTTCAAAAAAATTTTTGCTTCTGACGATGAGTTCAAAATTTCTGCTAATCTTTTTTCCGTGTCCTTCTTAATCAAACCCTTTATTAAAAGTTCTCTACTCTGAAAGATCTCCTCCTGTGACTTCTCTAAAAGTAAGTCTTCTAGCTGGCTTTTAGAAATTCTATTGATTCCTTTGGACTTCATTTTTTCCAACAAGATCGCGAGTATTGTTTCTTCTAATAGGTTCCACTTGTTTGTTATAGCAGTACAACTTACCAAGTGATCCTGTGTTTCAACTTCCTCTGAGTTATAAAGCTTGCAACATGTGTTAGGGTAGAGGGTAGGAAATCTTGATCCTACCTCTGCCAAAACTGGGAGTTTCCCTTGTAAGCATTTCCAGAAAGTGCAGAGCTTCTTACTCTTATCCATTGCATCGCAGCGGACCCCACTGAGTTCATGTAGGTTCTCCCAAAGCAGGTTCCAGCTGAATACACTTTCGTCCAAACTTGGCTCTATTTTTCTAAAGGTTTTTGCGTTTATTAACTCTGCTCCTGTCTTCAAGTCCAAAACCAAATTCAAGAATTTCCTTGCCGGGCTTTCTATAACGAAATGGTTCCAACTCAGGGTTGTATAAATGGAAAGTTCTTGAGTAGGTACCACTAGTAGTTCTTCTCCTGCTGTAAGACCTTTTTTTGCTAAGGTATCTGCTCTTCCATTTCAGTAATCCTCCGAATGACCTTTAACCTTGACCAAATTTAAACAAACTCCCTTCAACCTAACTAAGTCTCTAATTTTACTAACTATACTAAAATTTCCTAACTTAATAAAATGACTAAATGCTAAAGAACGATTAAAGCTAGTAATAGCATTTATCGCTGTCGAGCTATCTGAGTAAATTGTTAATTTTGTACCACTTGGAGCTAATAAGACTACTAGCCATATGGCTGCTAGTTCTGGGCGGGTTGAGGAGGGCCAATCTCTTATCCTCGCAAAACCTTCATTTACTATATAGGACTTGTCCTCACTTAATTGTAACCAACCCAGACCCATCTTAGTCGAGCTACCAATTTGATTCTCCTTCTGCAACTGTAAATAGCCATCCGTATAAAAGAACAACTCCTGCTCGTTGCTTTCTATATTTCTCACAAGACTTTTTTGCAGTACTAACTCTAATGCTTTACTCAGTTTCTGCTTTTTTAAAAGTTCTATTTCTAGACACTCTATAGGTAATAGACCCTGGCACAAACTTTCATTTAGACTATTTGTCGGCGATTCAGACTTAAATCTCTTGGATATTCTTTTCTCACCCCAGTCCAAAATCCTCTTTCCTTCCTTGATATAGCTTCTTGGTAGCATACCCAAAATTTTGTTCCAGCTGAAATGGCTTGTGCAGACTTCTTCGTCAACCTTTCCTGTCATTTTTGCTGTATTTCCACTACATCCCTTACACTTCTTGATTTCGAATTGGTTTGGATCTGCTAATGGGGTATTGCAATAGTGTTCACCAAGAATCTTGGCCTTACCCTTTTGTACGATCTTAAAAATTTTTCTATTATCTTCCTTATTTTCGACCAGAACTAATTCTTTTTTCCTTTTATCGAGTGACACTGCTTGAAGTTCTATGGACAAAGCTAGTGAATTATAATCAGAAATAACATACTCAGGTATGAGCTTTCTGTTACTTCTATCTCCTATTAAGCAATTTTCCAGGGCTATGAACCATCTTGGTTTTCTACCTCGTCTGGACTGCTTTTTGCAAAGCTTAAGTTGCGACTATGTAATTAACTCAGACCCATCTGCACTGATTAATTGGGCCATTGTAATAAGTTTAGCCTTTTTAATGCATCTGCAGTCTTTCGGTTAAAAACTTTTCCAAGAACTTCATTTAGTGGTGTTCCACCTTGTTCTATTTGCCTAAGCTCGGGTGAAAAGTTAAAATGGAACTTCAATTCCTCTGCCTTTAGCAGCACCAAGCATGCGAGATTACACTTCCATATTTTTTTTATATTATCTATTTTTCCTAGGTCGCTTATTACATTTACAATCCTTGCATCGTTAAAACCCTGTCTGAGTCTCAATTCTGTAGCTAGAGCCTCTGTGCCTGTACTATTAAGTCGCTTGTATAAACTTATAACTTGTTTCTGAAAAAGTTCATCAGCTAATGCTCTACAGTTGCTTAGACCCTTATGTTTAAGTAGACTAGTACTGGTTGTCACTTGTAATTCCGCTTTATTTTTAATAAGTTTTAACAGAGGCCTATGTATTTCCTGGAGCTCGTACTTAGAGAGCCTTGTTGTTTGTAACATGTATATTAATTTCAGAATTATACAAACATTGTTTAAGTAAGCCAACTGTCCCCATGTAAGTTTTTTCGGGTATAAACTTATTACCGTAGCCCTGACTATTCCCTTGGTCTTTGCCTTAATAAGAGTTTCTTTTATTTTTGTGTTCAGCCAGATACCCAAAAAACGTGTTATTGAGTTTGTGCTCTCTTCTCTAACTTCTGAATTGCCGAAATTTACATATCTGTCTGGTTTCTCTACCTCTGAATTTAGAACTAACAACTTTGACTTTTCACCATTTATATGTATGTCGTTGATTTGAAAGAATTCTTTTGCTATTTTGATTAATTTTTCCATTTGAACCTTGGACTGAGTAATCCATGTCGTATCATCTGCGTACGCTAGAACTGCTTGGCGTAGCGTGATCTTCTTGAAATGATCAGTTGTAATATTCGTCGGAACTTCTAGATCCATTACATAACCAAGAGTCTCGTCTTTTTGAATTCTTTCAATTAAGGGGTCGTAAAAAATTCGCCATAATAGGGGTGAGATCACTTCCCCTAATCTATTCCATCAGGGACTATAAATGATTCTGTGCTACCATAGTCTGTTATTATACTTGATTCCCTATTATGAAAAGCTGCAAAATAAAATTGACTTCTTTTGGCGGAACCCTAATACGGATAAGAGCTGCTCTCAACATTTTAAGGAAGACAGAATCGAATGCCTTTCGCATATCTTGACATAAAACCCAAAGTTCTTTCTTCTCCCAGTGTGCGTCCTCAAGTATCGCATTTAGTACATGTATTGGGCTTTCTGTTGAGTTACCGGGTAAACCAGCAAAGTTCGGGCCTCTAAGAATATTTTTATTAATCATTACTCTTGCAAATCTATCTGTATAGATTTTTGTCATACACTTTTGAAATGTTTCTAACAGAGCAATAGGACAAACGTTTGCTAGTGAGTAGTTCCATTCCTTTTCCTTTGGTATTAAGTATATCGATGCTAATTTCCATTTTTTTAGGATCTTACCCAAGTGAATACACAAAGACAGAAACTTTCGAAAAACTTTGTATGCTGCAGTACTAGCTGCTCTTATTAGCGTATAGGTTATACCTAACTGGCCTGGTGCTGATTTTCCCTTTAGTTTCTTGAGCATATCTACCCATTCTTCTTCAAGAATTTCTTCGTCCAAACCCTTGTACCATTCTTCTTTAATTGTTGTTTTGGGTTCATATACTTCCTGCCAGTCTCGGTATTTTTCACTCAGGTTAGTCCTTCTTTGTCTGAATTGATCTTGAAAATGTGCTCGTGTTTTATCTAATACTTGCTCCGGGTTTGAAATTAGTTGTGTGTAGAGGCCTTCCCTTTCTAATAGCCTGTCCAGTTTAACCTTTCTATAAGGCTTATCAAGCAGACTTGCAATCATTTTTCCTTGATTCGAACTGATCATCTCACACCGTTCTTTAATTCTTCTACTAATTTCTTTATTTGTCGCATTCTCAATCTCCTTGCTATTTCTCTCTTTCATAATTTTCCACCAACCCTTAAGGTCCACCAAGGTGTCCTCCGTCCAGATGTCTTCTGCTCGTTGTATCTCTAACTGCAAATCTGTGTTAATCTTTTCTATAGTTAGATTAAATTCTAACTTATCAATTTCTTCTATGGGAAGACCTAATCTATCTCTGATGAATCTCATCCATCTGCTTATTTGCAAAATTGGTCTATGCATGTAAGTACAGTTAAACTCCTTCGCCTTGGTGTGCCTGAAGTTAGATACTTTTTTCTTCAGCAGGGATTTATTAGCTGCTTCAATTAACGCTCTCTCAATTATGCCCCAGATTTCATCTAAGTGATCTTGTTCATTTCCGTGTATTATCTGCTTTTCGCACAACCCAAGAGCCTTCTTGTTCTTTAGTATTCTGTCGAGTTCTACTCTGAACTGTTCCCAGTCTTCTTCCTTCGCCTCTTCATATAAGAATACTGTTCTTTTAACAGCCTTTCTCTTAACTATAGCTGTTCCCGAATTTGCTGTAAGATGACTCAAATTCAGGCACGTGGTAATTATATCATGATCGCTCTCAGTTGTCATGCTCATATCACTAATCCCTGCCTCCAAAAAACCATAAGTGAGCCCTTCTGATATCCAAATCTGATCTATTCGTGTACTTGTACTTGTGTTCGACCATGTGCACTTCTTTCCAAAGGGGTACAAAGCACGGTATATATCAGTAAAGCTCTGCTTCTGCAGCCAAGTATGCAATGGGTCAGGTTTGAAGCTTTTACTCTCTCTTGGACTTGACCTATCGAGCTCCTCATTTAGAATTGCATTAAAATCTCCCATGATAATAAAGTGTGTGCTAGGTGAGCATTTCATGAATCTTTCTATAATCTTTTGTCTAATTCGTGTCTTTTCTTCTTTACTATTAGGGGGCATATATAGAACTACTACTACTATTTCCAATTGTTTGAAGAAGAAGCTTACCATTAATAAGTATTCACTTGCTTTTTCTATCTGACCCAAATGCTTTTCCCAGTTTTGTCTCACTATCAAAACAACTCCTGAGCCTTTCTTCTTTTCTAAACTAGCACTTAACCAAATTGTTAATACCTCCCTATAATTTCGACCTAAAAAGAAACCTTCTTTGTCACTAATGTTTGTTTCAACTAGACCCAAAACATCGCATAAGTTTTTGTTCATCCAATCCAAGCTAATATCGAACTTTTGTATGTTTCTTTTGAGCCCATTAATGTTATGACATGCTAATTTAAACTCTAGGTGTTTACCAGTTTTGATTTGATCTACTAATGAACTACCACTTTTCTTGTACATAAGATCCTTCTCCACACTCCAGTCTTCTTTTGAAGGAACTTTCTTGCTGCTCTTAGCAATTACTTCTTTATCCTTGCCCTTGCATATCCTATTCATTTTCAATGTACTACTATTATGAGCACTTGTGTCTTCTTCTGTATTTTGTAATTGAGATGAGTTTACCCTTAACGTTGCTTTAAATATGTTTTTTTGTTCTTCTAGAAATAAATTTATCTCCTTATTCATATTATGTTGTACTGCGTCTGTTTCTGTATTTGTATTTTGCACCAGAAATCTTAAGTTTGTGGTGCTTTGCTGCATAGTGGGTTCCGAGCACCCACTATTTTTCTTTAGTTCAACTAGTGCGCCCGTTAGGAGTAATTAGACCTTACCAGCCCTTTAATTGTTCTCTCTAATTCTTTGAATTTCATCCAGATATCATCTCTTGTACAGTCTCTAATCTGACCTCTATTATTCTGCAATTCTTCGGATTTTCTTCTTCTTGTAATAGTACTATATGTTTCTGCGCTTGATTTTCTGCTATACTGTTTTCTGCTTCTTCGTTCTGCAAGTTCTGCCCTCTTGCTTAATTTTTTTCCTTGACTATAACTGCCAACTCTCCATGTTTGATTATCCTCCTCTTCAGTCTCGTACTTTCTTTTACGTTCTTTGCTTGTCCCACTCTCGCCTTCTCCGTGTTCTTCATTTTCCTTAGACCAGTCAACTATGTTATTCCACCAGCTAAGCTTTGTATTATAATAGTAGATACCGACTTTTCTTGCCTTGACTAAATCTTCATGTGACTCAAAATATACCAATGCTGCTTTCCTTTGGTTGCCATTGCGGTTATTCGTAATGTATACTGACTTTGCTTTAACTCTACTTAGCTGTCTTAGCAATAATAAGTCGATCGCATACTTTGGTACGTTTATTATTCTTGTTTTGTACTGGTTCCTTCTAATTAATTCCTCCTTATCGAAAGGTTTTGTTGTCATACGCAATAATCTTCCGTTTTCTAGTGAAACTGACTACCTGTTTTCCCAGTCACATTTTCTCTTTTCGTTTTTGAAGATAACTTGAATTTGGCTGCACTACTTGTATCTCTGCCCCTTCACTGCAAGATTGTTACACTGCCAAAGAAACTTAATTCTTTCGTAAAATACGTGGAAACATATCTGCAGGTATATCCCATACTGTATAGGTTCCTACTGGTCTTCTCCCAGTTCTGTTATTGATGTTAGGAGTTGTTTTTGAAATTTGCAAGTCCTGAGATGCTATATTCACTTCATTGCTCGTGCACTTCTCATTTGTTTTTTCTAACTCAGCTTTCTCTTTATCAAATTTCTTCTTGCTTGGATTTTCTTTATATTCTGACTCGCTTGTATTTATTTCTACTCCTTCCATTTTAGTGCCCATCTTCTCCTTAATGCCGTAATCTAATGTATCGCACTCTGCATCTAGCAAAGCTTCTTTTCTTGCTTGGGTTTTTTCCAATATACTTTTCCCTTCTTTGGTATTATTTTGTATTTCTTTTAACTGCTTTTCTGTTAGGGCACGATAATTTTCCAAGAGGTGCCTAATTAGGCAAACCTCCTCTGCTAATAGTGATTCTATTGCTTTTGCTATTTCTTTGTTTACCACCTGCACCTTTGTACATGCTTTTTTTAAATACTTCATGCATTCCTGCACGCCAGTTCTTAGTGCTACACAGCCATCTTTTAAGAAATTAACTTTCTACTCTGGTACCTGTTGGATATTCATTTAGCCTCTATTGATTCTGTTATCAGCTTGTTTCTAAAAAATTTTTTCCCACGTTTATGTGTTTGTTTTTGTAAAATTCGGTTAGATTACACGTGACCTGTTTGTTTACTTGTTTTGAACTAATTGCTTGTTTGTTGACGCGTAAAATGATCAATCAAAACAGATCGGCATTACAGGGTCTCAAAGAATTCCCCAAAATTTTCCAAAAACTTTACAAAAATCGTAAGTTTTCTTTCTAGCCTTTTATCTACTAATTTTTGTAATAAGTGCTACTACTAAACTACTGTTTCTTTTTAGCAATCTTTCTTTTTTATTATTTGTGTTGGACACGTTAACTAGTGTAGTTTTTTTCTTTGCCTGTGTTTTTCTTCTCTGCCGTTTTTGGTAATGTGGATCAGCGAAAAGAGTTTTTTGGTTTTTTGCTTATTAAATTTAATCCCTAATATATTTGATTAAGATGTTTAAGAGTATCTTATAAATAATTTTGTAGTTAAATAATATTCTCGCAAAATGTTCTAATATTTTTTTCTTTAACCTAAATTAATTACCTCTAAAAAAATTAGCATAGCGAACTTCGAATTCAAAAACAAAATTTTCGCATTTTTTTAATAAAAAAAATAATAAAGCCTGAGTAACTATATTACGAAATGCCAAAGTCTATTTATATACTATATACATTTACAAGCACTTATTGTAAAATAGTTCTTTAAAAGACATTACAAGCTGTATTGACAGGTGGTTCATGCGTCTGCTAATTAAACTAGAATAAAAAATTAGCCGTAAAGTGAACTTGAACTTGAATTTGCATGTGAGTTAAACTTTAATATTCAATACAAATACCGATTTTTGAGCTCTCATTTATTTTACTGGGGAAAGTTTACCACAAAGGATTAAATGGGATTATTTAAACTAGACGTATTATACTACATATTCAAAAGTTTTTGATAACAATAATTAATAAAAATTTTTTTTTTGCTAGTACCATAGTACAGAAAAAAAAAGCAGGTATGGCAAATGTAAAGCCAATCAAATGCACATAGATTGTTCTGGAACTCACTTTTCTAATTCGTAGGGTTTCTCAAATTCAAATCAAATCAAATATTGGATCAATTTGAATTTGATTAAATCAAATTGACCCTGATTTAAATTTGATTTGATTCAAATATTTGAATTTGAATTTGATTTGAATTTGAATTTTTAATAGTAATTTTTAAATCAAATCAAATATTTGTCAAATCAAATCAAATTTGGCCATATTTGAATTTGATCAAATCAAATATAGTCAAATTTGAATTTGAATTTGATCAAATATTTGATTCAAATATTTGAAGATCAAATCAAATTGCGGAACCCTACTAATTCAGTATATCGGCAGACTAAATTAGGGAGGCCCTATTAATAATAATCCTTAATAAAAGAGCTCCTAATGCACCCCGATGGCCCTGGAGCCGAAGGGTTAAAAAAAAAAAGCCCTACTCACACACTATAGAAATTTACTATTTATGTCTGCTATAATTTATTATAAAATGTCAATCATTTTATACCCTTTATCTGTGATCTTCCACTTATATATTTTCTTATTTACAGGTTTGTAGGGAGAGTTGTAGCACAGCACCCATATTTCTTTCAAGATATGGTTTCTGACTATAGCGGAAAAAGACATTTCTGGATAGCTACCACTATCCCATTTCGCAGTAGTATACCAATACCAGATCTTTAGATTGTATTTATATGAATCCAGATAGCAGTTTTATAATGTTTATCTTTTGTGAAATTGGAGGCAGTGAAGACCTCATCTATGGAATTCAGAGTAGAGGGAATTTCTATATTCAAGAGTGATCTAGAGATTGAAGTGTATCATTACACCACAAACAGGGACCTGTTTTTTTTTTAACCCTTCAGCTCTACTGGCTATTGGGGCACACTAGTTTATCCTTCATTTCTAATGCAAGCAAATTTTACTTTTTGCTTGCTTGAACACTTCTCAAGTCCAATTTGTAAAACTTTAATTTTGTTTGCCAACCTTTAGTTCAAGCAACAAATTGCTTAAAGGTTTATTACCCCACTTGTATGTTATAAATGTACACCCAAATTTCATAGATAACTATAGTATGAAGCCAAATTACTGCTTCCTTGTTGTTGGCTAAAAAGATATCTTCTAGCCTGTTCGGAGGTAATTCCCCTTCTGCCAGTTTTAAACTTCTGTAGGCAGTCTCCCAAACTTTCTTGCTTACTTTGCACGTTAGGCAAAAATGTTCCCACCAATAGCAGTCTCCTCTTTTGTTTCCTCCCATGTGTTTAGTTTAATATTCAAATGGAAGGGCTCTGTAGTATAGTCTCCACATGATATTTGTTTTTATATTTGCAATCCAATTTATATATAGCCAAGTGGAAGCATGGGTCCTCTCCTCCTTTGTCTCTGCTTCATATTGTTTCTTAGGGTCTCAATAACTCACTTAGTTGTAATTTGCTTGCCTATTCATTGATCCAACTTGATTTTGGATTCCTTCTATAAACAATTGGATTCTACCAAAATCTTTTCTTTAACTCTGCTCCATGCTTTAATGTAGGGTTTCCATTTATTCAGCCAGGATTTTAACTTTACTGAGTTAGAATTCAAGGTCAGAAGAGTGGAGATATCCCTTTTTTTCTTTAATGCTCTTGCAATTATCTTTCTTAGTGCTAAGGCCCAAGCACAGTATTTTGTGATCAAGCTTTTCCAGACCATGATAAGTCTAGTGTCCAGGAGGTCCCTTAGGATTGGGGCTCTCAGTTCAAAATTCCCATAGCTTTTTTAAATATGAAATATTTGGTAACATTCTAGATTTGTGCTTGATTCAAAATGAAAGCTGATCATTTATCTCTGCCAATTGTTTCTGGCTAGAGGAGATTAGAGAGTTCACTACTAGAATCTTTTCCCAAATTTTTCTATTAATTTTTTGATCTCTTTTAGCTAGCTTTTTAGCCCAAAAGCCTTTTATGGGGAGCCATCTTTTTTGATCTCATGTCCAAAATTAGTAAAGAGACATCCTCTCCACATACACTCAGCAGTCGAAGTCAGCAGGACCAACTTGGTATTCTTTTGCATCTGAAGCAGCTTTATAAGTTTTAGGAGCTTGGTCGCTTGTTTTAATCAGAACTAGAGCTCAGTCCAATAAAAGATCGCCTGCATAAACAGCCAGTTTGAAATATGATTTTCCAAGAGGAAGGCATCTCTTTGATTGGTTTCTTAATTTGAATTAGTAAAGGTTCAAAAGCAATTATGTAGAGTAAGGGTAACAGGGGTTACCCTGGCATACCCTTCTGCCAACTTTGAAGGGTTTTATATGGGCCTCTTGGTATGTAAACAGGTTATTTACCATGTTGATAAATTTACTATTAAAGTTCATTTTCTCTAAAACCTCTTCCAAGTACTAGTGGTTGACTCTATCAAAGGCTTTTGCCTGGTCAATTAACAGCAGCCAATGCTTGTCTGATAACTCTCTACTAGCCCTCAATGTGGTGATAATGTTAATACCATATCTGTAATTAGTCTGCCAGCTATGAAACCATGTTGATAGTTGGCAATAATTGTATTGCAAATCTCATTTAACCTACTTACCATGATCTTCATAAAGATCTTGGCATCACTGTTGACCAAGGATATTGGCAGGTTTTCTTCTTTTTTGGGGATACTGCACAATTCATAAACTTTTTTGCGCGGCAAATACTGAGAAAATGCTTGCAACTGTGCGCACTACTTATAAAATAACAATTATTTCTGTGCAGCATACACACATCTACTGAAAAAAGATGTGCACAAATTTTTGTTTCTGTGCACTGCGCACAGTGCGCACAGTGAAAAATAATCACTGATCCTACCTTTTTTTATAACCTTGTTGAAAACAACCTCTAGTATTGGTGCCACTTTTTCCACAAGTATTTTATAAAATTCATATGTTAGGGTGGTGCCAGAAATCAGCTGATTTCTTAGAGAGGGAGGGGTCTCTGGCATAGTCAGGTTACTATATATTCTTTATTCTGATTGGCTAATACAGCATATTATTTATATAATATATATTACTAGGAACCGGAACTGGTGTGAGTCTGGAGCGTTAAAGTTTATAATTTATATTGTAAAATTGAAACTAAAATCTTAAATAATTTTATTAGTTTTTTTTAATTTTATTAAGTTTTTTTATTTTTTTTAATTTTTTTTATTATTTTTATTATTAATGTATTTATTTATTTATTATTTATTTTATTTTTTTTTATTTATTATTTTTTTTTATTTTATTTTTTTTTTATTTTTTTTATTTTTTATTTTTTTTATTTTTTATTTATTTTTATTTATTTTTTATTTTTTATTTTTTTTTATTTTTTATTTTTTTTATTTTTATTTTTTTTTTATGTATATTCCATAGCCATTTAGAAAAAAGTTATTTATAATTAAGCTTATTTTGTTTCATATTGATTTTT
>QKWP01000369.1:165074-180330 GCA_003550325.1 Gigaspora rosea | reverse complement strand
CTAAAAATACATTAAATTGGCAGGGTTGTTTTTATTTTACTTGAAATTTGGAGATAAGATGGTAAAATTTGACTTTTTTGATCAAAAATCCAAAATTGTGCAACAAATCTCTAAATTTCAAATAAACTAAAAACAAATAAGCCGGTTTAATACATTTTTAGGTGCTGAACAAGTTTACTTATGCATTTTGTTAGAATTAATTAATAAAAATTTGCGAATTATAAGATTTTTTAGAATTTTATTAATAAAATTTTATAAAATCTTATTATTCATAAAATTTTACTAATTTATTCTGACAAAATGCACTAAGTAAACTTGTTCAGCACCAAAAAATACATATAAATATATTTGGACTCAGACCAGTTTGCAGACTTCGGACCAGACCCAGACCAGACTCAGACTTGACTAAAAAGTCTGAATATAAAAGTCTAAGTCCGGTCCGAAAATCAGACCAGACTCATACTTGACTAAAGTCTGGTTCGAGTCCAGTCCATAGGAGCACTAGACCTTGGCAACATAAAAGTAAAGAAACATGTATGCCATAGATTAAATAAATCTTATTCACAAGTACATGAGTAAAATTAGCTAACAACCTAATAGAGCATTGTGTAAGTATTGCAAGAAAGTATTACTTTTATTAATAAGATATATCATAACCTTATTGGTTAATAAGGGTTTATGTGATCACGATTTGATTGGATATTCTATAATTGCAACCCTCCCTAAATGTACGTTTCAGGGCTGGTCCCGACAATGTGTATTTATAGGGGTCTGACTGTATTTCTAATTTTTTTCGCTTGCTTTTTTTTGAATAATTGTTAAATGAATACCAATTCTAAAATGACAATTCAGAATCAGCATAAATTCAGAAATAACGTGGAACAAGAATGAATAAACTACCTTTTATCATTATTAACAGATTGTCTTAAGATTCAAATTGCGTTTATTGCAATTTTATTAGATATATTAATTCGATTTTATTGAGTTTTATTTTTATTTAATATTTATTAGGGTTTTAAAATTTAGTGCACCTGCACTGCAGTGCACCCCTTTATGTTACACGAAATTTACTGAGTAACCCCTGTTGCAATTTTCAATTTTACTATAATTCTAACCCTAACCCTAACTCTAAAACTACCTCTAAAACTAATCCTAACCCTAACCCTAACCCTAATCCTAATTATATATATATATTTTTTTTTTTTTGTTTTCCTCCTGGGATTTCTCAGTGGTGGCGTTTGGCCTCTTTTATTAATATTTACTATTCATACAAGATTATACTATGTATCTAAATCTGTTGGTTACTTTTTTTGGGCACTTTTCTAAGCTAGCTTTAAGTATTCTAATGTCCGCTTTTATTCGAATTTCCGCTTTCCTTACCATTATATTTTTATCTGACAGATCCTTCCCCCATCTGCCAGCTGTATAATTGCACCAGAGTTCATATACAACATTCATATTTAGCCACATCTTGGCATACCATCCGTTTGGGTTCTCTGTGGGTGGTTCTTGGTATATTTCCTCGAGGGTGGTAGGTGGGGTCCTCTCTTCTTCGCTACTGAGGTGGCTGAGCCCTTTTCCCCATATTTCCTTACTTATTTCACACCCCGTAATGAAGTGTTCTCTTGTTTGTTGTTCCCCGGGGCACCAGAGGCAGTCACCTGAGATTCCTGGACCTACATGTTTCAGCCTGTATCCCAGGGGTAGGGCTCTATGGAAGAGCCGCCAATATGTCATTTTCTTTTTGTTCTCGATCTTATTTATGTTTAGCCAGTTGTATTTCCTTTTATTTTCGTCTTCCGTTTCTGCTTCTGTTTTAAATGTTTTATCCCTTAAAATATTAACAATTACTTTGACCGATAACTTGGTGCCCTCCTTTCCTTGTACTTCAATTTCTTCTAATTTCCAAGGCCATTCTGATTGTGATTTTATCTTCCCTCCTATCTTCATCCAGGCGGATAGATACGGCTTCCATTCTCTTGGCCACGCCTTAGTGCTGATCTTGTTATTTAGAGCTTGGGTTATATTAATTCCCCGTCTTTCGCGTAAACAGTCTGAGATCCTTTTCCTTTCCACTGTGGCCCAGAAAGAATTGCCCGTTATCAGGCTTTTCCAGACCATGCATAATCTTGCTTTTAGCATGTTTCCAATTATCGGGGCTTTCAGGCCATGGTTTTCGGGCCCCTTTTGGAATGTAGTCCATCGTGGGAGCATTTTACTTTTTCCTTTAATCCACCTGGCCAGGAGCTCATTGATTGTTGCTATTTGTTTTCCAGTAGGAGGAGCCAGATATGCCCCATACCAGATTTTGGAGAGAACGAGGGCATTTGCCATAAGTATTTTGCCAACGAATGTTAGATTTCTTCCTGACAGACGTTCTAGATTCTTTTCCATCTGCTTAATTATTTTCGTCCACATATCCCTTTTAGGAAGGCCATTTGCCTGGACTTCGTATCCCAGTATGCGTACTGTGTTACCTTCCCCAATCTTCGTAAATTGCTCTTGGTCCTTTAACTTTGTCCCATCTGCTATAATTGTCAACGGGATCAATTTCGTTTTATTCTTATTAATACTGGCATTCGAGGCCTCTTCATATTGTTTGAAAGTCTTGAGGGTCGCTTCCCAATCCTCAGTGGATCCCACACCCACTGATAAGTCATCTGCATATGCGGATAGTCTGAAGAATGATTGTTCTATTTGAATACCTTTGAGTCTATTTTCTAAGGTACATAAGAGAGGTTCGAATGCGAGGACATATAGTAGCGGTGAAAGGGGGTCGCCCTGTCTTACCCCCCTTTCTACCATGAAGGGTGACGATAACCCCTCTCTTCCTATAATATGTGCTTCCTGATTTTGGAACAAATTGTCAACTACCTCTATAAAACTCAGGTCAAAGTTCATTCTGGTCATTGTCATTTTTAAAAACTCATGGTTAATACGATCAAAGGCCTTTCTTTGATCCACTAATAACATCCAGTTTTGTTTAGATGGGTCTGGCTGATTCCGCATCGTGGTAATTATGTCTAATGCTGCGTCCGTAATTACCCTCTCCTTTATAAAGCCTGATTGATGAGGTGGGATAATTATTTTACATATCTCGTTTAATCTGTCCGCCATTATTTTCATAAAGATCTTAGTGTCTGAATTCACCAAAGAAATCGGCCGCCAGTTCTCCAAGCATTCTCTGTTCTCCGATTTCTTTGGTATGAGCATTATCATATTTTTATGCCAGGAGATCGGCATGTTGCCTGTTGTGAGAACTTGATTAAATACTTTTCCAAGAATAGGGATTACTATTTCTGCAAACTCCTTATAGAATTCGTACGTAAGGCCATCAGTGCCTGGGGATTTGCCATTTGGGAGAGATTTGATTATCCGTTCTATTTCTTCCTTTGTTATGCTTTTTGTAAGGTTCATGTTCATTTCTGCGTTGACTTGGGGTAGCTCCCTCATCAGGATCTCTGCCATCTGAGGATCCCATCCCTCTTTTTTATAAATTTTTTGGTATTCCTCCTTTATATAGTCTAATGTATTCTCATATTTGTCTTTATATTCCTCGGGAATTTTGATCAGTTCCTCACAACTACTTTCTTTTCTGGCCTTATATCGTGAAAAGAAGAATTTAGTTGATTTTTCTCCTTTTTCGATCCATTTTTCTTTTGAGCGCAGGTGCCATTTTTCTGCTAGTGCTGCAGTTTCATCGTGTAATGTGTTCATCATCTCGACAAGTTCTTGGTCTTTCTTTGGGCTTAGTCCTCGCCTTGCCTTTTCTATCTTTAACTTTGAGATTTTATTATTTAATTTTGTTATATTGCATTCATGTCTTTTAGGTTTCCTAAATGCTCTTATTATCGATTGCACTCTCAATTTGCACCCGTCCCAGTTTTCTGGAGCATCCTCTGATCCTAGCTCCGCTTGCAATTCTTTGGTCAGAAGATCGTTACTGAAACTTCCTTTGTCAACTTTCCAAATGGGGGTACCAAAGGTTTTAGTTTTTGAGTTGAGTGTGCATGTTACCAACAGATGATCTGAGTTTCCGAATTTTGTTGTCACCTCTGATACTAAGTGACAGTGAACCATATCTACAAAGATGTAATCTATGCAAGTACCCATTGTCCTATCATCCCTGGTGTTCTGGAAGTATGTTAGGAATGGTCTTGTTCCTGAGCATTCAGCAGCATTGAAAAATTCTAGGACTTTCCCTTCCAGTATATCTTTAGAGGGGTCTCTTTGTGGAGTTGCTTGGCTGACTCTATTCATTGTTGGGTTTAGGTTAAGATTAAAGTCTCCTGCAATAATGTTAATATTGTCCGGTTTTTGTATGGGGTTCCAGTCATTGAGGAACTTTACTCTGTCTGGTTGTTGCGGAGGAGCGTATACGTTGGTAGCAGTGAAGAGGTGGCCTTTAAATATAAATTCTGTGTTTATGACTCTGTTGTCCAATTCTATCTTAGTCGATTTGAATTCTATCTCTTTGTTACCCGCTAATATGGCGGTTTTACTTGTCCATATGGAATCATAGATCCATTGGGCTTTGAGAAAGTCTCTAGTGCTTTTATCTGTAGTATTTGTTTCTTGTAGAAATATTATATCCATTTGATATGATTTTAGCAGCGTGAGAGTTATACGTTGTTTGTCCTTATTATTTAATCCTTTTACGTTCAGGGTTGCTATCTTAAGTTTAAAGTTCTGTGTCATGATCCGTAAAAGGTAGGGTCCCTTGACTAATGACGGGAAGGGTTACCGCCTCTCCCCTTTTTGCTATAGGGGGATTTTCTATTTTCCAATTCCCGTGACATTGTGTTGTCAATTAGTTTACTTTTCCTTGACGCTGCTGATCGCTTATTTACCACAGTGATGAAATCATCTGTTAACGGCTGTTCAGGATCGTTTGGATTAGTGGATTCCATAGTAGTTTCGGAGAGCTTAGGGTCCAGCCCCTCCTTGCTGTGAGCATTTGTGTTGCTTGAAGGGGGAAGCGTGTCCAGTTCGTCGCGCAGATTAACATTGCCTCGCATATATTCTGGTAAGCTTGGGGTCTCTGGGCTGTCTTGTTGTGTTTCCACATTTTCTCCCTTGTCTGGGGCCTCTGTCATGTGCTCTTTCTGGGTTACTGGACCCCTTGTTGTTGGTTCTGTTACCTCCATTCTCGTGACCAGGCCGGAGTCTGTATTTGTCTGGTTTTCCTTTTCGACAGGGCCCTCCCCTGATTGATGTATTTGTGCGTCCACAATGCTCGTGCTAATTTCCATGTTATCCATTATAGTGTCTGGGGTGGGTGCATGATGGGGCACCTGTTCAGGTGCTTCATGTTTCTCATTGCCTTTTTTAGCAAAGAGGCCCGCTTTCTTTTGTTTATATTCCCTGTGGGCGTTCCTTAATTCTACCGATTCTTTGTATTGTTCACATTCTCGTTTAATGTGACCTTCTTTTTCACAAAAATAGCAAACTTTGACCGCTGATCTCCACTCTGTATAGACTTTGTTATCCCACACGTGTGTGAACCGTGGGAGTTTATTTTCAAGGTCTGGGTCCTCGGTTGTTTCGAAGGTAATGATCCATTGGTCGGATACATATGGTGTGCCTTCTATTAACATGGGTTTAATCGATACTATATTTCCGAAGCTTTCAAAGCTTTCCCGGAGCGCTTCTGTGATGTCGTTTTTGTTCCCAAGGGGTACGTTTTTACACCTAACCTGGAGGAACGTCTTTCTCGTATCGACAGGAATATAGCCGTAGTATGTCTTCCGTAAAATTTCTAGTCCCTTCGCGGCATAATGCCTTTGTTTGTCTTTGTCTATGAACGTGACTTCTAGGTGCGTTCTGGTTCCTTTTGTGAAGTGAGCTTTTGCGGCAGAAATATCATATTTGGTTGACTCGAATAAAGAGGCCATAATTTCATTAAAGGAACTTTGAATATTGTGGATATCTATGATTAGGGCATTGTTATTTTTAGATTTGATGGCGTTTCTGGGAGAGAACGTCGAGAAGGTGGCCCTTCCTCGTTTGAGCTTGGGGAAAAGAGCCGCCGCCCAACTTCTATGCGAGTTGTTGTCTGTTACTTTATCCTGTAATAAGAGGGTATTTTGGTCTGTTTCTTCGACCGGGTCTTGCATTAATTCTTGTTCTAACTTCTGTTCCTCTTGCTTCTCCTCGTTTATCGTGGATTTCCAGTTGTCACCCTCTGTTGGAGGAAGCTGTGTTTCTTCTTGTTCCCTATTGAGGGATTCCTCGGAAGTGTTGTTCCATATGTTCGTAGTGTCTTTTAGAGCATTGAGTTCCAGTTCTACTTTGTCTCCCCAAGTAAGAGAGTTAAAATCGGTGTTATGTTCTGTAACCATACTATTAGTTAAAGCGTCGTAGCTGTTGTAAAACACGTTTTCTTTGCCGTTCCCTGTATTGTTCATTTTTTTTGTTTTTTATTTTGTTGTTCTGCCATGTTTTTTTCAAATATTTCTTCGTGTACGTCTTCCTGTGTACGTGTCCTTTTTGTAAGGGCGTTAGCCCTTACTACCCCTTCTACTTTGTGAGTCTTGTCTAGTCTCCTGTAACGGATTATTGTTATTCTGTGTGTGTCTCTCCTCCACCTCACTTGAACTGGAGAGAGTGCGTGCAGATCTTTTAATTATATATATTTTGTATACCAGGAACAGAGTACAAAGTACGTAGTGTATGGTTTACAGGCATTTGAAATGCTGTGTATCTGATTGGTTAATCTATCCTTGTGACTTCTGAATGTATTTCTATTTGTACATACTCTATGGAGCTTTGATCTACTATATCATATGCAAAAAAAAAAAAAAGCAGATAACTGGTTTAACCTGTAACTCGCTTAAAATCTACTTTCTGTTCCTGGTTTTGCGTGACAACATTGCGCAGTTACTTATTTTAGATTAGCGATATCGATTTTTTTTGGCTAGTATTAACTGATCGAATTGATTAGCTTAAATTAAACTCTAATATTCTAGCTTATATATATCACGGTTTAACTTACACATAGTGTTATAGCTAAAATTGCATATAAGATTAGTACGAATACATACATGCATATTATCGTTAAAGCACTGCAAATTCAAACATTATGTAAATTGTTAAGCAGCAGCTATATATACAGTACATTCAAGTTACCAAACCATCTAACTCATAATCTTTTTCGAACATCTAGCAATATTATGGCCTGGTTCTTTACAGTAACTGCAAAGATTCGGACCACGCCTTTTCTTATTTGTTAATTGCTGGTTCGTATTATAACTAGTATCACGGTTTCTTTTTTTCTTATTCGCTAATTGTTGATTTGTATTATTCATATGATGACTAGCCGATTTTGGTCTACCTTTAGTAGCTACTACCAAGGGATTTTTAAGCAAAATATTTGTACATGCATTTTCTTTGTCAAGGTCATCATCATCAAGGTCATCATCTTCATCAAGGTCATCATATTCATCAAGGTCATCATCTCCATCAAGATATTGTCTTTTTTGAGATTACTATCTTTCTTACTTATACCTACTTGATGCACCTTGTTATGTTCCTTCTCACGTTTGCATATATCATCCAAATAATTTTCGATCATCTTAACAAATTCATTATCATTATGTAATACGCATTTATTAGCAGCAGTATGAATTAAGCCCCATACCTTTCCATAAAACAGCTGCTGGTCTATCAAGTTATCATTTATATGTTCTTGATTATTCTTGCAAATAGATGACAGGACCCCGAACAATACATATAAAGGTTAAATTAGCTTTAATATAAACTTTTTAAAATTTTTATCCACTTTTTATCAGAGCTAATTAACCATATTTTATATATAAGCTTTAATATTTAATAAATTTTAACCAATTATCAAATATAACAACACTTTTTTTAAAAAATTTTTCTCAAAAAAAATTTTTCCAAAAAAAAATTTTTCTTAAAAAAAATTTTAAAATTTTTCTCAAAAAAAAATTTTTCCCAAAAAAAATTTTTCTCAAAAAAAAATTTTTCTTAAAAAAATTTTTTTTTTTTTGTTTTCCTCCTGGGAATTCCCAGTGGTGGCGTTTGGCCTCTTTTATTAATATTTACTATTCATACATGATTATACTATGTATCTAAATCTATTGATTACTTTTTTTGAACACTTTTCTAAGCTAGCTTTAAGTATTCTAATGTCCGCTTTTATTCGAATTTCCGCTTTCCTTACCATTATATTTTTATCTGACAGATCCTTCCCCCATCTGCCAGCTGTATAATTGCACCAGAGTTCATATACAACATTCATACTTAGCCACATCTTGGCATACCATCCGTTTGGGTTCTCTGTGGGTGGTTCTTGGTATATTTCCTCGAGGGTGGTAGGTGGGGTCCTCTCTTCTTCACTACTGAGGTGGCTGAGCCCTTTTCCCCATATTTCCTTACTTATTTCACACCCCGTGATGAAGTGCTCTCTTGTTTGCTGTTCCCCGGGGCACCAGAGGCAGTCACCTGAGATTCCTGGTCCGACATGTTTCAGCCTGTATCCCAGGGGTAGGGCTCTATGGAAGAGCCGCCAATATGTCATTTTCTTTTTGTTCTCGATCTTATTTATGTTTAGCCAGTTGTATTTCCTTTTATTTTCGTCTTCCGTTTCTGCTTCTGTTTTAAATGTTTTATCCCTTAAAATATTAACGATTACTTTGACCGATAACTTGGTGCCCTCCTTTCCTTGCACTTCAATTTCTTCTAATTTCCAAGGCCATTCCGATTGTGATTTTATCTTCCCTCCTATCTTCGTCCAGGCGGATAGATACGGCTTCCATTCTCTTGGCCACGCTTTAGTGCTGATCTTGTTATTTAGAGCTTGGGTTATATTAATTCCCCGTCTTTCACGTAAACAGTCTGAGATCCTTTTCCTTTCCACTGTAGCCCAGAAAGAATTGCCCGTTATCAGGCTTTTCCAGACCATGCATAATCTTGCTTTTAGCATGTTTCCAATTATCGGGGCTTTCAGGCCATGGTTTTCGGGCCCCTTTTGGAATGTAGTCCATCGTGGGAGCATTTTACTTTTTCCTTTAATCCACCTGGCCAGGAGCTCATTGATTGTTGCTATTTGTTTTCCAGTAGGAGGAGCCAGATATGCCCCATACCAGATTTTGGAGAGAACGAGGGCATTTGCCATAAGTATTTTGCCAACGAATGTTAGATTTCTTCCTGACAGACGTTCTAGATTCTTTTCCATCTGCTTGATTATTTTCGTCCACATATCCCTTTTAGGAAGGCCATTTGCCTGGACTTCGTATCCCAGTATGCGTACTGTGTTACCTTCCCCAATCTTCGTAAATTGCTCTTGGTCCTTTAACTTTGTCCCATCTGCTATAATTGTCAACGGGATCAATTTCGTTTTATTCTTATTAATACTGGCATTCGAGGCCTCTTCATATTGTTTGAAAGTCTTGAGGGTCGCTTCCCAATCCTCAGTGGATCCCACCCCCACTGATAAGTCATCTGCATATGCGGATAGTCTGAAGAATGATTGTTCTATTTGAATACCTTTGAGTCTATTTTCTAAGGTACATAAGAGAGGTTCGAATGCGAGGACATATAGTAGCGGTGAAAGGGGGTCGCCCTGTCTTACTCCCCTTTCTACCATGAAGGGTGACGATAATCCCTCTCTTCCTATAATATGTGCTTCCTGATTTTGGAACAAATTGTCAACCACCTCTATAAAACTCAGGTCAAAGTTCATTCTAGTCATTGTCATTTTTAAGAACTCATGGTTAATACGATCAAAGGCCTTTCTTTGATCCACTAATAACATCCAGTTTTGTTTAGATGGGTCTGGCTGATTCCGCATCGTGGTAATTATGTCTAATGCTGCGTCCGTAATTACCCTCTCTTTTATAAAGCCTGATTGATGAGGTGGGATAATTATTTTACATATCTCGTTTAATCTGTCCGCCATTATTTTCATAAAGATCTTAGTGTCTGAATTCACCAAAGAAATCGGCCGCCAGTTCTCCAAGCATTCTCTGTTCTCCGATTTCTTTGGTATGAGCATTATCATATTTTTATGCCAGGAGATCGGCATGTTGCCTGTTGTGAGAACTTGATTAAATACTTTTCCAAGAATAGGGATTACTGTTTCTGCAAACTCCTTGTAGAATTCGTACGTTAGGCCATCAGTGCCTGGGGATTTGCCATTTGGGAGAGATTTGATTATCCGTTCTATTTCTTCCTTTGTTATGCTTTTTGTAAGGTTCCTGTTCATTTCTGCGTTGACTTGGGGTAGCTCCCTCATCAGGATCTCTGCCATCTGAGGATCCCATCCCTCTTTTTTATAAATTTTTTGGTATTCCTCCTTTATATAGTCTAATGTATTCTCATATTTGTCTTTATATTCCTCGGGAATTTTGATCAGTTCCTCACAACTGCTTTCTTTTCTGGCCTTATATCGTGAAAAGAAGAATTTAGTTGATTTTTCTCCTTTTTCGATCCATTTTTCTTTTGAGCGCAGGTGCCATTTTTCTGCTAGCGCTGCAGTTTCATCGTGTAATGTGTTCATCATCTCGACAAGTTCTTGGTCTTTCTTTGGGCTTAGTCCTCGCCTTGCCTTTTCTATCTTTAACTTTGAGATTTTATTATTTAATTTTGTTATATTGCATTCATGTCTTTTAGGTTTCCTAAATGCTCTTATTATCGATTGCACTCTCAATTTGCACCCGTCCCAGTTTTCTGGAGCATCCTCTGATCCTAGCTCCGCTTGCAATTCTTTGGTCAGAAGATCGTTACTGAAACTTCCTTTGTCAACTTTCCAAATGGGGGTACCAAAGGTTTTAGTTTTTGAGTTGAGTGTGCATGTTACCAACAGATGATCTGAGTTTCCGAATTTTGTTGTCACCTCTGATACTAAGTGACAGTGAACCATATCTACAAAGATGTAATCTATGCAAGTACCCATTGTCCTATCATCCCTGGTGTTCTGGAAGTATGTTAGGAATGGTCTTGTTCCTGAGCATTCAGCAGCATTGAAAAATTCTAGGACTTTCCCTTCCAGTATATCTTTAGAGGGGTCTCTTTGTGGAGTTGCTTGGCTGACTCTATTCATTGTTGGGTTTAGGTTAAGATTAAAATCTCCTGCAATAATGTTAATATTGTCCGGTTTTTGTATGGGGTTCCAGTCATTGAGGAACTTTACTCTGTCTGGTTGTTGCGGAGGAGCGTATACGTTGGTAGCAGTGAAGAGGTGGCCTTTAAATATAAATTCTGTGTTTATGACTCTGTTGTCCAATTCTATCTTAGTCGATTTGAATTCTATCTCTTTGTTACCCGCTAATATGGCGGTTTTACTTGTCCATATGGAATCATAGATCCATTGGGCTTTGAGAAAGTCTCTAGTGCTTTTATCTGTAGTATTTGTTTCTTGTAGAAATATTATATCCATTTGATATGATTTTAGCAGCGTGAGAGTTGTACGTTGTTTGTCCTTATTATTTAATCCTTTTACGTTCAGGGTTGCTATCTTAAGTTTAAAGTTCTGTGTCATGATCCGTAAAAGGTAGGGTCCCTTGACTAATGACGGGAAGGGTTACCGCCTCTCCCCTTTTTGCTATAGGGGGATTTTCTATTTTCCAATTCCCGTGACATTGTGTTGTCAATTAGTTTACTTTTTCTTGACGCTGCTGATCGCTTATTTACCACAGTGATGAAATCATCTGTGAACGGCTGTCCAGGATCGTTTGGATTAGTGGATTCCATAGTAGTTTCGGAGAGCTTAGGGTCCAGCCCCTCCTTGCTGTGAGCATTTGTGTTGCTTGAAGGGGGAAGCGTGTCCAGTTCGTCGCGCAGATTAACATTGCCTCGCATATATTCTGGTAAGCTTGGGGTCTCTGGGCTGTCTTGTTGTGTTTCCACATTTTCTCCCTTGTCTGGGGCCTCTGTCATGTGCTCTTTCTGGGTTACTGGACCCCTTGTTGTTGGTTCTGTTACCTCCATTCTCGTGACCAGGCCGGAGTCTGTATTTGTCTGGTTTTCCTTTTCGACAGGGCCCTCCCCTGATTGATGTATTTGTGCGTCCACAATGCTCGTGCTAATTTCCATGTTATCCATTATAGTGTCTGGGGTGGGTGCATGATGGGGCACCTGTTCAGGTGCTTCATGTTTCTCATTGCCTTTTTTAGCAAAGAGGCCCGCTTTCTTTTGTTTATATTCCCTGTGGGCGTTCCTTAATTCTACCGATTCTTTGTATTGTTCACATTCTCGTTTAATGTGACCTTCTTTTTCACAAAAATAGCAAACTTTGACCGCTGATCTCCACTCTGTATAGACTTTGTTATCCCACACGTGTGTGAACCGTGGGAGTTTATTTTCAAGGTCTGGGTCCTCGGTTGTTTCGAAGGTAATGATCCATTGGTCGGATACATATGGTGTGCCTTCTATTAACATGGGTTTAATCGATACTATATTTCCGAAGCTTTCAAAGCTTTCCCGGAGCGCTTCTGTGATGTCGTTTTTGTTCCCAAGGGGTACGTTTTTACACCTAACCTGGAGGAACGTCTTTCTCGTATCGACAGGAATATAGCCGTAGTATGTCTTCCGTAAAATTTCTAGTCCCTTCGCGGCATAATGCCTTTGTTTGTCTTTGTCTATGAACGTGACTTCTAGGTGCGTTCTGGTTCCTTTTGTGAAGTGAGCTTTTGCGGCAGAAATATCATATTTGGTTGACTCGAATAAAGAGGCCATAATTTCATTAAAGGAACTTTGAATATTGTGGATATCTATGATTAGGGCATTGTTATTTTTAGATTTGATGGCGTTTCTGGGAGAGAACGTCGAGAAGGTGGCCCTTCCTCGTTTGAGCTTGGGGAAAAGAGCCGCCGCCCAACTTCTATGCGAGTTGTTGTCTGTTACTTTATCCTGTAATAAGAGGGTATTTTGGTCTGTTTCTTCGACCGGGTCTTGCATTAATTCTTGTTCTAACTTCTGTTCCTCTTGCTTCTCCTCGTTTATCGTGGATTTCCAGTTGTCACCCTCTGTTGGAGGAAGCTGTGTTTCTTCTTGTTCCCTATTGAGGGATTCCTCGGAAGTGTTGTTCCATATGTTCATAGTGTCTTTTAGAGCGTTGAGCTCCAGTTCTACTTTGTCTCCCCAAGTAAGAGAGTTAATATCAGTGTTATGTTCTGTGACCATACTATTAGTTAAAGCATCGTAGCTGTTGTAAAACACGTTTTCCTTGTCGTTCCCTGTGTTGTTCATTTTTTTTTGTTTTTTATTTTGTTGTTCTGCCATGTTTTTTTCAAATATTTCTTCGTGTTCGTCTTCCTGTGTACGTGTCCTTTTTGTAAGGGCATTAGCCCTTACTACCCCTTCTTCTTTGTGAGTTTTGTCTAGTCTCCTGTAACGGATTATTGTTATTCTGTGTGTGTCTCTCCTCCACCTCACCTGAACTGGAGAGAGTGCGTGCAGATCTAAAAATTTTTTTTTCAAAAAAAGATTTTTTTAAAAAATTTTTCTTTATCCAAATTTTAAATATAGGCTATTTAAACTTATTAATTTTATCCACTTTTAATAATATAATATTAAAAGCTTTTATCCACTTTTAAATATAACCTTTTGACCAATATCCACTTTTCAAATATAACATTTTTGTAAAAAAGTAACCTTTTTAGCCAAAATTTCAATGTAACCTCTATATATATTGTTTGGGGTCCTTAGATGACTGAGGCAATCTAAAAGACCTGTTGCTATAATTTGCTTGTTTATCATCCATGAACCGTTGCCCAAAGCAGTCATGCTCATTTAATGCATTGTCACGGTATTCTCTTGGAATCCATCGCATGTTAATTAATCTCATACTGAAACGTGCTATCCTTGTAACATTTAGCAGATGAAAATAATAATGACAAACTAGTCCTAATTTTTGCTGTAATAGGCAAGTGCAGCTGTACGATCCATCAGTTAAACAAAAAATTATATGATTTATGTTATGCTCAGTAATTCGAGAAATTTTCCAAACTTCTTCGATATTAGTCTTATCCAGTTGATCCAAAAGAAATCGTGCACATACAAGAATGCTATCTGGGTCATCTTCAAAGAATTCATTTCCAGATGGTTCACCTGTTGGTGTATTCTCAACTTCTTCAATGTTTGAACGGAATGCTGCATAATAAACGCACTCTTTCATTTGACTTACCAAATATTGTGCAACATTCGGGCGCAGGTAATGTTAACAATTTTTTTTACCTTTGGAAAAATTGTTATATTATTTGTAGTTGAAGAAACCCCCCTAATTAAATCTTCATACTTCCTTTTGTTTACTCTATTTTCAGCTTGTTTCATAAGAACTTTGCCGATCTTGCAAAGAGAAGTGTTACTATTTTCAAGTACACGCTTAATGCATGCATTTTGGCTCTCGACAAAGGAAGTTGACTCAATCCCAAAAGTGAACAATGTTGTCATAAACCCCCGCGCCCAAGACTTATGTCGTTCATATAAGTATCTTTCAAGATATTGCTTCGCCAACAGATACTTACTAACCATTTCTTCCCAATAATATTAGTATTGCTATTCCGACATTTCCAGAATGCAGAGTAAAAACTATCAAATTCTGCACCTAATTTTGCACTTAGCATCTTTTTAAGGTTCTCTTTGATATGCCATATACAGAAAAGGTGACGAGTTGTTGGAAGTTCAATTAAGACCACTCTATACATAGCAGGGTCACCATCGGTGATAATTACACCAGGCATATATCCTCTTGTTGCTTTCTTTATCATACGTAATGTTCATTGATATGATTCTGTAGTCTCGTCACTTAGAAGAGCTTGTGCAATTACTTGAGACTTCATATTGTCGTCACGAACCACAAAGAGGGACAATGGCATACGGTAGCGATTTGTTCCAGATGTATTATCATGTCCTACCGACTCACTGAACTTATGGTACAAAATTATTTGGTCAGGACTCATCCAAAAGAGCTCAGTTAAGGTATTTGTCTCAATTTCCCATGTTCCACAAACCATTGGGGATCTTCATCAGGAAATTTTATATATAGATATTAATCGATATATAACAGTTAATCGTTTTATATTGATTAAAAATAACGATATATATCGATTAACCGGTTAAAAATCGATATATATCTAAATCGTTATATATCATTTTCTATATTAAATCGTTATATATCTACAAATCGATTATAATCGGAATTATTTAAAACAATATATAACGATTAACAGATCTTTAACGATTACACAGTGTTTTGATCACAACGATATATAACGATTAACAAATCTTTAAC
>QKWP01000369.1:136544-164467 GCA_003550325.1 Gigaspora rosea | reverse complement strand
TTGTTTTATTTATTTTTTCGTTTCATGTTTTTTGTTTTTGTTTTTATTTTTATTAATTTATTTTATTCTGGCACTTTGAGAAAACCTTCAACGATTTCTAAATTGCAAAAACACGAACTCGAAATGGAGATTTGGGGCTTTGTTTATTTTTTTATTTAGTTTGCATACATTTTTGTTTTTTGTTTGTTTTCTTTTATTTTTATTTTAGAACTTTGCAAGAAAACTGCTTAACTTTTCTGGCACTTCAATTCTAACATCTCTGGCACTTTGCAGGAAGTCACGAATATAAACTAATATAATCGAATACAAGCAAATATGAGCAAAATATAAGTTTATTTTTTTATTTTTGTTTTTTTTGTTATTTTTTTGGGTTGTTTTTTGTTTGTTTTTTTACTTATTTTTTTAATTTAATTTTATTTTATTTATTCCTTACTTCTTTTGGAACTTTGCAAGAAAACGACCTAACTTTCTGGGACTTTGCAAGAAGTAGCGAATATAAGCAAATATAAGCAAATATGAACGAATATAAGCAAATATGAGTGAATATAAGGAATATAATAGTTTATTTTTTTATTTTTTTTGGTTTCGTTTTTTTTGAATTTATTTTTTTTGACATTTTTTTATAATAATTTATAATAAAATATGTAATATTTTAAAATATAATAATAATAAATAAAAAAAATAAAATTTTATATTAAAAAATTGTGAAAACTTGTGAAAACCTGTAAAACGTTTAAAAATTTGCAAAAAGTATGATTATGTGAATATAATAATTATTAATTGATATCATATTCGATATATATTGATTAACCGGATATATATTGATTACTATCACTATCGATAGTAATTGATAGGGTATTAACCAGATATCTATCGATTACTATCACTATCGATAGTAATCGACAGGGGTGATGAGTATCAATATATATCTTACTAGTTAGTAATCGATATATATCTATATATAAAATTTGCTGATGTTTACGTTGTTTATCGAGTAACTCTTCATAGAACCTTGCCGCATCACCCTCATTAAATTGTGCTGATGGTTTGCATTTTTGAATCTCCTTATATAGGTCCTCAGGAAAGACAGGGTGAGAAGGATACTTTTATTTAAGAACTCGCCTAATTAAGGTTGCACCAAAATGACAACATTTTACATAGAACTCAACGTCATCTCACATTTCTTTTGTAAATGCCTTATCTCTTTCGAATTGAAGAGCCTCTGGGTACATATCATGGTTATGTTCATTATTTAGTGTTGTTATATAGACGTTGTTATTCAAATTCTGTTTTAACGGTCGCGAGAGATTAACATGCCATTAGCATTCTATTTTAACCATCTTCCCTGATTTTGTAGGATTCATTGGTTGATATCGACCAGCATGATGACATAAAATTGTTCTTTTTCGCATGATTTTTTCTCCACTTTCTATTTCAATAATATTACTCCGGCCCAACCTTGTCTTAAACCCTTTGAACTCGGCATAACACTTTATATATCGTTCTGCTTTTTCAAAATCTGAAAATTGATCTCCTTCGCTTATCATAATCGCTTTGAAATTTGTTTTAAAGTCATCCACGTCTACACTTCCACGATATACTTCATCAAAATAATCTTCAACATTAACTTCTGTATCTTCCATGGTTTTATACGCGTTTGTTTCATTATTATTCACGTGTTACTTGTGCTAATTTCATGAGGTTCGTCCACGTTTTCGTCTCGTTTCATCATACTTTTATAGCTCTGAGGATGAAAAAGTGAATCCGCGTTGCTTGCATTACGTCTACACAACCACGATATACTTCGTCAAAATAATCTTCTATGTTAACTTCTGTATATTCCATGCCGTTATACGGGTTTGTTGTGCTAATTTCATAATTGTTTTCAGTTGTGTCCACGTTTTCGTTTATACTTACGCATTTCATCATACTTTTATAGCTCTGAGGATGAAAAAGTGAATCCACGTTGCTTGCTTTAACTTCGTCCATGTCTATACAACCACGATATACTTCGTCAAAATAATCTTCTATGTTAACTTCTGTATCTTCCATGGCGTTATATGGGTTTGTTGTGCTAATTTCATAATTGTTTTCAGTTGCATCCACGTTTTCGTTTATACTAATGCATTTTATCATACTTTTATAGCTCTGAGGATGAATAAGTGAATCCACGTTATAGTCTACTTCTATATTAATGCTTGTCATAATTGTAGAATTTAGAGAAGAGAGATTAGGATTGTATTACGGTATGTATAAGTTATATGATGTAAATCAATCACTACTCTAATCACTATTGTTGTTGTGATGTAATTTCATCATGGGTTATCAAACTTGTGTTACCAATGCACTTAGTGCACCATGCATCAAATAAATAAAACCCTTATTTAATGGTATCAGTTTTACTCGGTAATGATAAACTCACCAATAATTACTTCACAGAAAACTTAATTTGCAAAGAATTAATTTCAGGTATGGTTATTTCACAGCCGATTAATTCACGGACAAGTCTGTTTTATATTAGTTTTTTTTTATCAACAGCTAATTTCGCAGGCAAATTAATTCTAACCATTGTCATTAGAGTTAAGTTTAGGTCTAAAATTGATGCAATTTAAAAAAATTGTCAGAATATATTGAATTAATGGTTTGTAAAGCTAATATTTTCTTTAATATAATGCACCACTAGGTGCACCTATGCACCAAAAAATCTGATGGTGCACTAGTGGTGCACCATTAAATTTATATGTGCACCAGCAACCCTAGTGGATGCACCTGGATGAACAAATAACAAACCTGGCCAACCTTATTGAGGAAGAAAATACTGACCTTGTGGACAAATGGCTCCTTAAATCCAAGGCCAGATAGGTAGAAGAAGGAGAAAAATCGACTAAATACTTCTTCGCTAAATATAAGACAAGACAAAGTCACAACAACCTCGATGAAATCCAAGTTCCTGATAACGAAAACTCGAAAGACACAAACGTTCTACAATATATACAACAATTTTATACAAAAATTTACACTCCAGAGTTCATTGATAAACCGGAAGCAGAAAAGTTTGTAAACAGTCTGCTAGAAGTCTCAGATTCAATGAAAAACAACATTCTCAAACCAATATCAGCAGAGGAAATTGCACAGGTCATTAGCTCTCTTCCAAATAACAAATCGCTAGGAACAGATGGACTTACTTATGAATTCTACAAACTTACAAGTGAAGCAATAACACTGGTCCTAGAAAAGGTGTTCAAGCCGGGGATCCATGCCAATTTCCTGGCACAAGAGTCTGATAATGTTAATACCCAAAAAAGGAGAAAATTTAACTTAGTAGAAAACTGCCAGAACACCAACAGGGCTTCATCAAGGAAAGGTTTATTGTAGACGCCATCATGGATATAATAACTACATTGCAGAACACATGTGACTCAACTGAACAGCACTGAATTCTTCTAATTGACCAAGCCAAAGCTTTTGATAGAGTTAATTATGAATTCCTAGCCCTTATAATGGAAAAAATGAAAATAATAAATTAACAAAAGACCTCTAGGTGGCTCATATTATTTGGGCAGGTCCATATCTACCTATTCAAGGTGGGCGCAAGTCTACATACTAGCATTTGAACCACTACTACTAAATATTGACAAGAAAATTAGGGAATACCTCTAGGCTCTCATTGTTTCTTTAAACTTATGGCATATGCCAATGATCTTTCCTTAGATGTTGGCTCCCTCTCTGCTGAAAGACTATAACAAAGGTATTAGAAGGTTATGAGAAAGCCTCAAATGCTAAAATAAACAAGAAAAAGTCCAAACTAGTCCCGTTAACACCTTCAGTGGAAAATGTAAACCTGCCAGGGGAAAATCAATACAAAAAGATCTCTGAACAAACCCCATCTAAAATACTAGGCTTTGAAGTCGCCTAAACAAAGATTGTGAGAGGAAACTATCATCAAAATAAAGGCCCAAATAGAGAAACTAAATGCAAAAAACCTATTATTCAGGGGGAAATAATGCTGGCAAATCCCTAGTTCTTTCTAGAATGTGGACATGCCTACATTCTGCCTCCCAAAAGAAAACACGTTTTAGCAATCAATGACCTTATTTCAAGTTGGATTATAAGGTCCTCCCCAGATATGCGACATTCCAAAAGAACCTGGACAAAGGGGGACTAGGTGCTCCCGTCATCCAGAACATGTTGAATGCAAGACTTATTATGATATGGAAACACTTATATACAGGCAGTTTCACCTGGGCCTGTTTCGAAAGAGAAGTACTTTCAGAAAAAATTAGAGACAAAAGGAATCTTAACATTCTACAAGCATTAAAATCAACCCCGGTTAGTACAAAAGCCTGGCTGAAGGAATGGAGGAGTCACATGCGCACCTGGATTAAACTAAAGGGTGATATCGCATCTACAAGAAACTGGCCTTGGTCATTGGAGGAAATGGTAATTGACAAAACTAACGGCCTTGGGATGACAGTCAAATGGATCGTATGAAGACTGAACATAGTTAGAAATGGAGGCAACACAAATTCAGACAATCAATTATCAGACAACTTCAGTTGGCTAAAAATAAAAGAACACATTAACAGAAAACTCGATACCTGCTGGAGGGTGCAACATGGCGCCTTATCACTTTAGTGACTGCATATGGTGTACTGAAGTTAGACAGACCATTGAGCACTTTGTGATAGAATGTGACTTAAGTAAAGAAATATGGCACTTAGTATACAATCTAATAGATACTACAGTGGACACAAGTTCCCGGCCACTACACAAGAAGCACTTGAAGCGAGTAACATAAAGAATAAATCAAAGAAACAAGCGGCCCAATGGCTCCATATTCAGGTAATATATACAATATGGTGCTTATTCGTGAAAGCCAAATAGGGTGTAGAAGAAATAACTAAAACCAGGGCCATATGGCAAGCAGAGTTTCAGCTCAAAAAGGAACTCTGGCAGTTACTGTTCATTATTAGAGAGAAATTTCCTAAAATAAAACAGATATATAGTTCTTTAAAATTTAGTGTAGTTAAAAGCATGTAATATTAATTGGTATAAATAAAGAGCGCCAATTGCGCCTCAGTCACGTGACTGGGAAATTTAAAAAAAAACGAAGAGAACAAGAAAAACTCTAGTTCAGTAAATGTAGGACTAGACAACTATCAGCTTTCAAACACAAAGGCTCCAGAAAAACTTGAGGATGCAGCTATTATTACAAGTTGGGCAACTCAAACAGAAGAAAAATTTAAAGACAAAGAAAGAAGACATGAAAGTGCTAGTACAAGGACTGTGAGCAAAGATCAAAACAGCCCATGTGATCCCTCTACTGTCACAACAATCCATGTGTCCCAAGTAAACAATAAACAGGTCAGAAAACACGTGCACCAAACAGGCAAAGTAAACAATAATATACATGTGAATCAGGCAGATAACAATCATCTAGATGAAAATGTATGTCAGGTTGACAATGAACACAAAGAGACAGATACAATCATTTTGGGTACAGCTCAAGCATCTACTGCGTCTACACCTCTAGCCAAAGAAATTAAAACAAAACTATGGACAGACCTTTAAAATCCTATCCATCTAAAAATAAAGACAGAGTTCACTTCTTTGAGAATTGTGAGAATTGGACTCCACCTATAGCAGAGGAAGGACAAATTTGGATCCACAAAATAATAGAATAAGCAATGCACTAGTACAACCTGACCACTCAAGGGACCTTGTACAAACCCTCTTGGCCGAATTTACTGACATAGTTTTGTTTGCTAAAGAGAGCCCATTTCTCATATTTTACCCATTTACACACAATGGCCAAAGAATGGCAACACGTCATCTTTGTAGAAATACATGTACAAAATTTGGAAATTCTGGTCACTTATTAGTGGAATCAGAATTTAAACTTTAAGCTGTCACATGCTAGCAGAGCACAATGGAGGAATGAAAGAACTTGTAAATGTTCAATCCAATCAATAGTTAGAGCCCATAAACCAGTTTTTCTCCAGAAAGGATCATCCAGAGGCTTTATAAAAGACTTTGTAATCTGAATAATAAGATAGTTTACAAGAAAAAACATTCTATAACAAGCTGCTCAAAAGTAAAGAATCCTAATAATACAAATAGAATATCCCAGGTACAAATGCTTAATTACATCAAAGAATTTTACCAAGAGGTTTACAAAAACAATTGATGAAGAAGTGGAAATCATGCACTAGTCAAACCAACAATAAGGCCCTAGGCTCTGATGGTCTTATATATGAATTCTACAAAGACACCAAAGAGGCTGTTGTCCCAATACCAACAATACTTCTTGATATGTCCTTTCTCATAAAGTAACAGACCTTGGTTGCCGATTTCCATTCCATGGTAACCTTATCATCCCAGACATGTGTGAACCTGGGTATCTGGGCTTCCAGATCCAGGTCCTCTGTGGTTTCAAAAATTATGATTTATTGATCAGTCATATAGGGTGTACTATCTATTAAAAGTGGTTTAATTGATGCTACTTTCTCTACCTCCTCAAAGGCTTCCAGAAGTGCCTCCAAGACCTTTTCTTTTCTCTCTAGCGGGACGTTTCCACATTTTATTGGAAGGAAGGTTTTTCTAGCATCAATTGGGATGTAACTGAAGTATGTCCTATTCAAAATTTCGATGCCTTTTGCTGCATATCGTTTTACTGTGTATTTATTCACAAAGGTGACCTCAAGATGCGTCCTGAGCCCCTTTGGGTAGGGTCATTTAGCTGCACAAATGTCAAACCCTGTGGTTGCAAACAGGAATTCCATAATCTCATTGAATGAGCAACATAAATTGCTTATGTCTACAATTAAAGCATTTTCATTTTGGATTTTATTACTTTTTTAGAGTATGTTGATCTTTTCTCTTTAGTTTGGTGAAGAGAAAAGACCACTTTTTCTCCTGTGTATGATGTTTTTTATTAGTTCCTTTATCTTTATGATTCTTCTTGTTCCAAGTCTTACTGGTCATTTTCTCCTTACAACTATGTTTGAGTTCTCATTAACATCAAAAAAGCAATCTTCATCAAGGCTATTATTCTTTAATACAGTTTCTTTAGCATTAGACTCTGCAAACTTGCCTTTCTCTGTCATTAAACCTCCAGAGAGGGAGGCACTACATTTGTGATATCTTTTAACCTTTCTATATCATCAGTTACTATATCATCCCAGCCCTGTTTAGCATTATTCATCCTGCTCTGTTTAGTGATATCTACATTTTCCAAAAGGGATGGTTCTGTTTTTGGTCCAGGTTAACATGTTCTGTTTGTTTTGTTAGTAGCTTGTTTGTGTTTTCATTCTTCTTGTTTGACATGTTTGACAAGTTCGGCTGCTTTCTCCATATTACTTGACTCTTCTATTCTATATTTCCTGTTTTGTAGTAATGTATGTCTGTATCTTTGAAGCAATAAAATACCTGTTTCCGACTTTATGTAGTCAGGAGAGTGTGTGTGTCGATTGCTAAACATATTTTTCTGTTTGCCTCTGTTGTATATTCCTTTATGTTCAGTGTTGCTAATTTTAGTTTGACAATCAAAGGTGTTCCTATACTAATGATGAGATTGGTTCCCAGCCCCCTTATGGCCAGTGTAGAGAGTAGGTCTCTTATATTCTGCTTTCTCTATTTCTTGAGCTGTGTTTCTTGTAGGTTACTGTTGTGAACCCATCAGTTTCCAGGTTCGGATCCTGTGGTTAGTGATCTCTACCATTTTTGCAGGCCCTCAGTGCCCTGGCTTTTCCACAGCCCAAATCGGATAGTTCTTCATGCGTTGAAGTGGGGGCGGGGCCTCTTGGACAGCTTCCTTAACTATGTCTTTGTTTACTATCAGATGCAATCGTATATGAACTTTTTTTACTTTTTTTCTTTTCTGTTACTTTCAAACTTGATTTTGTTTGGTCCATTTGTTGTTGGACTGTATGCATGTTCTCTTGTTTGGAAGAGCCAATGGTCTCGTCCTCTTGCATTTATCAGTTTCCTCAATTGGTAAATCACCACTGATACGGTTGTAGAGCCTGTTCCTTGAAGCCAGTGACTCCTGGAACTGTTGACAGTCCTTCTTAATATGTTCTTCTTTTTCGCAAAAGTAACAAACCTTGGTTGCAGATTTCTATTCTGTGGTAACTTTATTATTCCATAAACCTAGGTATCCAAATCCAGGTTCTCTATGGTTTCAAAAATCATAATCCATTGATCAGTCAAGTAGGACATACCATCTATTAGTAGGGAAGGCTTCCAGAAGCACCTCTGAGACCTTTTCTTTTCTCCCTAGCAGGGACATTTCTGCATTTAATCGGAAGGAATCTGCATATCATTTTATGGTTTCTTTATTAACA
This sequence comes from Gigaspora rosea, assembly GCA_003550325.1. Taxonomy (NCBI): domain Eukaryota; kingdom Fungi; phylum Glomeromycota; class Glomeromycetes; order Diversisporales; family Gigasporaceae; genus Gigaspora; species Gigaspora rosea. The sequence continues at coordinate 156,122 of QKWP01000369.1, read as the reverse complement.
AAGGTAACCTCCAGATGTGTCCTAAGCCCCTTTATGTAGTGTTGTTTAAAGCATTCTCATTTTGGATTTTATTATGTTCCAGAGAGAAAAGGAGTAAGTCGACCTTTCCCTCTTTAGTTTAGTAAAGAGAGAAGACCACCTTTTCTTCAGTGTAGTGACATTTTCTTTCTTTATGTCCTTCTCATTTGGAGTCTCAATAGTTATTTTCTTTTTATACACTATGTCTGAATTCTCTTTGACATCAAAAAAGTCTTCTTCACCAAGGCCTATTTATTATTCTTTAATACTGATTCTGTAGTTTTAGTCTCTACAGACTTGCCTTTCTCTGTCATTGTACCCATATCATCCATTTTTCTTCCTCTAGAGAAGGAGGTACCACATTCATGATATCCTTTAACCTTTCTATATCATCAGTTACCATATCATCCCAACTCTGTTTTACATTACTTGTCCGGCTCTGTTTAGTGCTATTCACATTTACTAAAGTAAACAGTTTTGTTATTTGATTCAGGTTAATGTGTTTTGTTTGTATTTTTGTTTTCCTTGTTTGTTGTGTTTGACTTCCTCTATATTATTTTTTGGGGACAAACCCTGTTCTGTTATTCTTGTAGACTGTTCTGTTGTAATGTATGTTTGTATCTTTGAAAAAATAATACCTGTCTCCAACTTTATGTAGTTAGGAGAGAGTGTATATCAATCTTATAACAGGAACCTGTTTCTGTTGATGATGCATGTTGGAGGCAGTAACCTAGTGGTGTCTTAAAAAGGATCCAATATATTGCTGGTTTGGTAAGTGTTTGTTGTGCAGGAGATGGTGCCACTATCAATTTTCTTAAGAATTCTATAATGTTTTTAACTTGGAATTCATTTCCCTTTTTCCCTTCTAATAGAACTATCTCCATATTTCAAGGCCAGTTCAAGAGAGCTAAAATTGACTCTTCAATTTTTTTCATGCTAGTAAATATGGCTTCTATTCCATGGACTAGAGGTCCGAACCGGATGCAATTTCTTTACCCGTGTTACCCGTGTGAATTGAAATCAGGTGACCCGGATGAAAACGGGCTTTATATATGTTATGTGTCATTTATTGATTCCTGTCAGTTCGGAATCTTTGAATCAAGTCACTTATTGATAAAGTGAAATGAAAATAAAAAACAAACATTTACTATTTACAGTTTATTCTTTCGTTTAGAATAATAATCACGATAATGTAAATTCATGAATCTCTTAAGCAAATACTAGAAATTTGACAAGTTGCTGGTTTAAAAGTTAAAAATCAGTAATTTATCCGTAAGATTGTAGAATAAAGCAAAACTAAATGAAATCATGTATTCAAACACTACTCAAACCTTGTGATTTTGCAAAATATCCATATCTAATATCAATAAGGTGAACAACAAAATAATTGCCCTGTGAAGGTATTCGTTTTTGTTAAGGCAAATGTTAATAAGTCATATACTCTCAGTCAATCTTCAAAGTAAAGTTTTGAGTCAAATAGCATACTATTAAATAAAACGACATGATTTAATATACAGAACGAATTACTGAATTATTCAATCAACCGATTTGACCCGGGTTTCAAATCAGTGATCTGGGTCACCCGTTTTGACACGGGTGACCCGGTTTACTATAACCCGGTTCGGAACTCTACTGTGGACCATGCTTTGGTCCATATTGGGTTTATGGTTAAGGCTGAAATATTTCTTTTGGTTCTCAAAGCTAAATTAATTACCCTGATCATATGATTGTTGATATGCTGAATATCTAGAAAGCATTTTTGAGTTGTGCTTAATCAAAAATGTTATTATTGAGACCCTGGGTCAGATAGCGCAGTGGTTAGCACTCCAGGATCCTATTCGCAAGGTCACCGGTTCGAGTCTAGTGGATGACAGAAACTGTGTTAGGACCACGAATAGCAAAAAGATCTGTGATGAGGCATTGAATTTCTCTACCGTTTCCGGACATGGTACTACAACAATAATGAGTTGCATGACATAGCCACGAGGTCATGTGGCACCCAGAAAAGGAAAAATCTGACAAGAAATGTCATAAACATAAGGACTATCCACTATAAAAAGGATCAGAACGAACAACCGAATTAGGAAGTAAGAAATCAGGAACCTAATGCTACACTAACTAAAAATGGAAAAGTGGCTCTCGGGTAGATGAAAAACAGCTGACCTAGATAGCATACCGGCGGGATGTGTAGTCCCTTTAAGCTGCCTATGTTCCTATGGTATAGGGCACCGGATGTAGTTGACCTGCTGGAGTCGGCTAGAAAAAACGGACGATTGGAGGGAGGTATAGATTAGGAATCCTCTGAATATGTAAAAAAATGTAAATGACCTTTAAATAATGAGTTAATAAAAAGCGACCACACGCCACCTCTTGGTAGTTCCAGTAGAAAAACATAAAAAAAAAAAGGTATTATTCTATTTATTTCTGCTACCTGTTTTTTGCTTAGTGACAGAAGGTTGATAAGTAAACAGTTTTGTTATTTGATTCAGGTTAATGTGTTTGTTTGTATTTTTGTTTTCCTTGTTTGTTGTGAGACTGTTGTTCTGTTGTAATGTATGTCTGTATCTTTGAAAAAATAATACCTGTCTCCAACTTTATGTAGTTAGGAGAGAGTGTATATCAATCTTATAACAGGAACCTGTTTCTGTTGATGATGCATGTTGGAGGCAGTTACCTAGTGGTGTCTCTTTTTATTGTCTACTGCCTTAAAAAGGATCCAATCTATTGCTGGTTTGGTAAGTGTTTGTTGTGCAGGAGACGGTGCCACTATCATTTTTCTTAAGAATTTTTTTTTTTTAACCCTTCTTTGGCGCTCTTTATTTAAATTCAAAGTTTAATACATATCAGATTACAATTTACTATCTAATCTAACTATCTATTCTAATGCAAGCAAATTTTTTTCTTTGCTTGCTTGAACCCTTTTCTAGTCCTGTCTGCAGGAAATTAACTTCGTTTGCCAACCTGTAACTTATCCAACGGATCGTTGCATCACAGGATAGGACTTCCTTACTCCATTTATATGCTGTAAACATGCACCAGAGTTCATAGATGACCGTCGTGTGAAGCCATATCGCTGCTTTTCTCTTGCTGGAGTTTTCTTATATACGGCTTCCATTCATTTGGCCAGGCTTTTAGTTTGACTGGGTTTGCATTCAGGGCCCGTAGAGGTGAGGTATCTCTCTTCTCCCTTAGCTCTTTTGCGATTATATCCCTTAATGCTAATGCCCACGTGCAGTTTTTCGTGACTAGGCTCTTCCAAACCATGATAAGTCTAGTGTCTAGAAGGTCCCTTAGAATTGGGGCCTTTAGTCCTAAATTTTCATATGACTTTTGGAACGTAGAATATTTAGGTAGCATTTTAGATTTCTGTTTAATTCAGAATGAAAGCTGATCATTTATTTCTGCCAGCTGCTTCCTGTTTGGAGGGGATATGTATGCTGAGTACCAGATCCATGACTGTATCAGAGAGTTGATTACCAATATCTTTCCTCTAAAAGAGAGATTTCTTTTGCCAAACTTTTTTATTAATCTTTTAATTTCCTCAATTTTCTTAGCCCAGGACCCTTTTACTGGCGAGCCATCTCTTTTTAATTCATGCCCTAAGATCGATAGGGAGTTGTCTTCCCCACATTTGACTAATTCACCCTCTCGCAGTTGGAGTCAGCAGTATCAACTTAGTCTTCCTTTTATTTATTTTCGCATTTGAAGCGGCTTCGTAGGTACGTAGCAGTTCTGTCGAGCCCAGCCCTATGGTAAGATCGTCAGCGTAGGCCGCCAGTTTAAAATATGAATTTCCCAGTGGCAGACCTATGATCTGGTTCTTGATCTGAATTAACAATGGTTCAAAAGCGATTGCATAAAGTAAAGGCAATAGAGGGTCGCCCTGGCATACCCCCTTGCCGACTCTGAATGATTTTGAAATCTCATTGTTTCCAACAATGTGAGCCTTTTGGTTCGCAAAAAGATTGTCTACCACCTTTATAAATGTGCTGCTAAAGTTCATTCCCTCTAGGACTTTACTCAGATACATGTGATTGACTCTATCAAAAGCTTTCGCTTGATCAATCAGTACCAGCCAATGTTCATCCAATGTTTCCCTACTGACCCTCATAGTAGTAATAATATCTAGCACCTACAAAGCCATTTTGGTGATTAGTGATGATTTGTTGCATATTACATTTAATCTTCCTGCCAGTATCTTCATGAAAATTTTTGCATTGCTATTGACCAGGGAGATTGGTCGCCAGTTACCAATGTCCTCTAGGTTTTTCTCCTTTTTGGGTATCAGGATTACAATGTTTTTATGCCATGATGAAGGCATCCTACCTTCTTTAATTACATTATTGAACACTACCTCCAGTATTGGTGCCAGTTTTTCTGCCAGAATTTTATAAAATTCATAGGTTAGACCGTCCATTCCTGGTGATTTATTTCCTGGTAGTTTCTGTATTGCCTGAAGTATTTCTCCCTTCTCAATCGGGCGTGTCAAGGTATAGTTCCATTCTTCACTAACCTGTGGGAGGTTATTTGTAATCCTATTCAATGCCGCCTTGTTGATCTCTTCTGTTTCATAGAGCTTTTCGTAAAAATCCCTGATATAAAGCAGCGTGTCCCTTTCATAGTGTCCATTTTCTGGAGGTTTGATGGCCACTCTTATTGCACAATCTGTAATCTTCTTGTGTAGCGTCTCGATTTTCTTCTCTGGTGGTTTCAGTTTTCTAAAAGCCCTTATAATTGACTGAATGTTTATCTTACAAAGGTCCCAGTCCTGTGTGGAACTCTCCTCCTCTAGTTCCCTCATTACCTCCTCCAAGATCTTTTCATTTTCTAGACTTTCTTTGTCAAACCTCCATAGCGGGCTATGTCTATACATGTTGGCAAAATCCCGACTTACTATAGTTTGGGATTTGTCCGTCATCCCAAATCCCAAATCCCAAATTCTAGTATTACTAATATCTCAAAAACTTTATTAATAATCTTTATTTAAACAAATCATATATATTCTTATAGTTATAAATAATATATTTACAAAATATTAAGATTATTTATTTGATTTAATCTTTTATAAATAGCAATTGTTTTTTTATTATTTGGAATTTGTCCGGGTTTTGCCAGCATGTATAGCTATGTCCCCTTTTACCCAAAGACATGAGAGAACATTCTAGAAGCAAATGAACTGAGTAGCCGAAAAGTAGAGCAACCTCGTTGACTAGGTGCCCGTATCCTTCCTCCACAAAGATGTAATCAATACAAGTAGCCATTGTATGTCCTCCCTGGGTATTTTGGAAGTACATTAAAAATGGGTTTTCCGTGCATTTCTATATTATCCTTACTAACTCTTATTTTTCTAGTCTTGTGGCTGGGCTTCAGCAATTTTCTTGAGAGATCATGTTGAGGAGAGGCCTGACTAATCCGATTATTTAACAGATCCAGGTTGGTGTTCAGATCTCCCACCATAATATTTATTACTCCTTGCTTTATCTCCGGGGTCCAGGATTTAAGAAACTCTACTCTATCCGGGGTGTTCGGTGGTGCATAGATATTGGTGATGTGGTATTCCTGTCCTTTAAAGGTAAATTCTGTCTCAATAATTCTTCCTCCATGAGTTATTTTTGTGTTAGAGAATTCTATGTCCTTATTGCCTGCTAGAATTGCTGCTTTGTTAGACCATATTGAATTGTATATCTAGAAAGTTCTCCATATTTTGATTATTCAGATTGGTTTCCTGCAGGCAAACGATATCTAGTTTGTACGATTTTATCAGAGTGAACGTGTTTTTTTGCCTGCCTCTGTCATTTATCCCTTTCATGTTTAAAGTTGCTAATTTGAGCTTGGTAATCTGAGGCATATTAACGTAAAGGGTTTGTGTTCCCAAACTAGTGTTGGGATTGGTTCACTGTCCCCTTATGGATATAAGGGGCAAATCTCCTGTTGTCTTTTTTCTTACTAATTCCTCCCTTTTTGGTGGCGGGTTCTTATATGTTACTGTTGTGAACCCATCCCCTTCCAGGTCTGGATTGTACTCTTCTTTAGCGTCCACCATAGGGTGGTCTGCCTTAATTGGTTCTATGTTCTTATTCGGGTCCCTGAGGTTCCTAGGATTGTCGTACATTACAGACAATTCGTCACGAGTGGCCTCCGGTAGCTCCTGATTTGTTACCATGCTTGCCTCTTTGTTTATGGGGGTTGCATTTCCGTTTGAGATTTTTCTACAGTTGCCTCTTCTGTAATTATCGTGCTTGGTTCTGCTCGTTCAATTTTTTCATGTGTTTCTGTTTGCATATTACCTACCCTGAAAGAGGTGGAAGCCTCCTTCTCTTGTATATTATCAGATTCCTCAACTGTTGATACGCTACTTTTTTGGCTGTAGAGCCTGCTCCTTGCTGCAACCGACTCCTGGAACTGCTGGCAATCTTTGCTAATATGTCCTTCCTTCTCACAGAAGTAACAGACTTTGGACGCTGATTTCCATTCTGTAGTAACCTTATTATCCCAGATATGAGTAAATCTGGGTATCCTGTTCTCAAGATCATAGTCCTCTGTGGTTTCGAAAACAATGATCCATTGGTCAGTGATGTAGGTGTTCCATCAATTAGCAATAGCTTAATTGATGTGACTTTCTCGACCCTCTCAAAAGCTTCTAGAAGAGCCTCCAAGACCTTTTCCTTTTTGCCTAGTGGAACGTTTCTGCATCTAATTGATAGGAAGGTTTTCCTGGTGTCCATTGGAATGTACCCAAGGTACGTTCTGTTCAATATCTCGATGCTTTTTGCTGCATATTGTTTCAGGGTGTCCTTATCATTGAAAGTAACTTCTAGATGCGTTCTATGCCTCTTGTAAAGTGTTGCTTTGCTGCGCAGATGTCGAACCCAGCTGTTTTGAATAACGATTCTATAATTTCATTGAAGGAACAAAGCAAATTGCTTATGTCTACTATTAATGCATTTTCATTCTTGGATTTGATTGTTCTCTGAGGCGAGAAAGATGAGAACGTCGATCTGCCTCTTTTCAATTTCGTGAACAGAGAGGTCCATTGCCTGTCTGGCGTGAAACCCTTTTCTTTGGTTCCCTCGTTTTTATGACCTCCCTCATGTGGAGTTTCTGACGAGGCCTCTGCCTTACATTCTGCGCCCGTGGTTTCTTCCATGTCTAAAAATTCTACACCTTCGTTGAAAAACCTTTACTGCAGTATCGATGTCTTTTGTTTCTTGCTCTTCTAAGAGAGGAGGTGTAGCATTTGTAATGTCCTTTAGACTATTTGTATCATGTCATCCCAACTCTTTTTCTGTGCTTCTATCTCACTCTGTGTGTCAATAGGCGTATTTTTCGAAGTCGAGTTGACGTTTACTGTTTGTTTTGCTGTATGTTTGTTTGGGTTGTTGTTTTCTTTGTTCATCCCGTTTGACGTGTTCGGTTGGTTTGGTTTCCTTTTTTTACCCATTTTTTCCACTTCCTCCATACTACAAGTCACCTCTAGTCTACGTTTTTGTTCCTATGGGGACAAGCCCCTGTTCCATTGTGATTTGTAAACTTTTCTGTTAAGATGTGTGCTTGTATCTTTGAAAAATAAAATACCCGTCTCCTGCTTTATGTGGTCAAGAGAGAGTGTGTGTAGATCCTTTTTTTTCTTAAGAATTCTATAATGTTTTTAACTTGGAATTCATTTCCCTTTTTCCTTCTAATAGAACTATCTCCATATTTCAAGGCCAGTTCAAGAGAGCTAAAATTGACTCTTCGATTTTTTTTCATGCTAGTAAATATGGCTTCTATTCCGTGGGCCATGCTTTGGTCCATATTGGTTTTATGGTTAAGGCTGAAATATTTCTTTTGGTTCTCAAAGCTAAATTAATTACCCTGACCATATGATTGTTGATATGCTGAATATCTAGAAAGTTGTGCTTAATCCAAAATGTTATTATTCTATTTATTTCTGCTACCTGTTTTTTGCTTAATGACAGAAGGTTGATAGCACCAAAGATTTGGCTATTAGGATTCTACCTTTAATGCAGAGGTTCCTCTGCATGAACTTGTTTAGTGAAGGAAATTATTGTGATCCACAGGTTCTTCTTGGAAAAGCTATTCAAATAAATATCATAACCTAATACAATTAGAGATTCATGTTCCCCTACTATATTAAAAAGATTTGACCCTGGAAGGTTAGCTCTTCTGGCTAAATTAGTCAGCAGTACTAACTTTGTCATTGTGTTTATTAATTCTTGTGCTAATCAATGTTTGTACTTCAAGCCAGTCTAATAATGACCCAATCCCTATTGTGGGGTTGTCTGCATATGCTACTGTTTAAAAAAAAGATTGTGAAGATCTACAATTACTCTCTCCAGACCATGGCGATTTGGAGGAGGAGAAATACAAAAAATAAAGATTACTATAGAAAATAGAGAAAAAAAGGCCACAAATCTAACAGGACACAGGGCACTTGCCCTACAAAGGAAAGAAGACATATGGTAGGAGAAGGAGAAGAGAGAAACGAGCCAAACATGACAAAAAATAAAAAATACACGTGGACGAAAAGAAAAGCTACGCTGAAAAAAGAAAACAATGAACTAGCAACAATGACAAACTGACAACAAAAACTGGACCAGCACCCCAAAGCCTGAACAACTACTACTAGGCAATTAAGTTGGAACAAAAAGGTAGAACAAGAGCTTGAAGCTCTAAAGGACATTACGAACAAACTAAATAATACACAGGGAAGGAGCACAAACTCATTTACATCTCTGTTGCTAACAAGTGACAGGGTAACTGAGGACTAAGAAACCTCTGGAATTAATTACGAAGTTAAAACCCAGAGAGTTAGGAACAAAAGATACAACAGATACTATGAGGCTGAATAACTTGATAGAACTGGTGAAAGATAGCCAGAGTGAGGGTCCTGTAGCTCAGTACAGAAAATGGACCTCCTTTTTCCCTTGATTACAAAAGGGCAGTCAACATACTTGATGTTCTCCCCCAAAAAAACGATTAAGACAAAGAATGACTTTGCTCTTATAATTGATATTAGTAGTATACAATTCTCATTTAATAAAATTAGTTACACTCTTCAACTCAGCAAAATATTACATCAGCGTAGCAAAACAACACCTCATTAGAGGTAAATGCACACATTTGGAGGTGACATTTATCAATGCAGAAAAACAAAAATACTATGCTACAAAAGGTCTAACTATTTTAAACTGAACATACTTTGGCTATATTCCCATGGACGAAAGAAAATCTTTTCTACCAATTAATTGCTGTAACATACCTTTAGGTAACAAAACAGAGTTCTTAGAGTCATTACTTGAAGCATTTGAGGGAGTGGGCTATCACCTCTATTAAGCCGTTGTTAATCGAGGAGATGCCGTCTATGATGGACCAGTGGATTATTACCTTTGAAACCATGGATGATCCAGAATTCGAAAAAAAGATTCTGAGATTTACCTATGTATGGGATAACAAGATTACTACCAAATGGCGTACGGCAACCAAAGTGGGTTATTTCTGTGAGGGCGAGGCCATATCAGGAAAGATTTAAGCAACTCCACAATTCAATTGAACTAAGAAATGCATATTGGGAATACAAAAAGAAAAAAGAATTGGAACTTGATATCACCTAGAGTATAGGCAGCAATCAGCATAAGGTGCAACCCTAAATAAGGAAATAGAGGACTATAAACATGCTTCAGTGGTACAACATGAGAAACAGTTACAAGATACAAATATGGCTGACACCAAAACAGGCAAGATTAATGAAGATGGGGAAAGTCCCATCCAAAAAGGAGATCAAAGTACAAAGACTATGAATATAGAACAAGATAAGCAGGAGGCAGCTCCAGAGAAAACCATATAAGTAGAAACAAGCAACAACACCACAGTGAAAAATGGAATGAACCTTGAGGTCCCCATACATAATTCAACAAATGGGGACAAAGGAAACAGCACATGTTAGAGACGAACTGTCAGTTCTAGGTTTTAAGAATATAGAAAACGGTGATGCGTTTTTAGAAGTAGAACAGCAGACTCCATCTTCAATCACAGATCCAATGACAACAGAAGATGAAAATAAGGAGGAATGAGGATGGTTTCACCACAGTAAGCTACAGAAACATCATGTGAAAAAGAGTGGAAGTGAAAGAAAACCAGGAAACTCAAGGACATCCCCATATGGTCAAGCCTAATAAATGTCCCAATTTAGCAAGGTTAAAATAGCAACACTGAATACGATCTACGGTCACTCTCTTCAGTCCACAGTGAGTTGGGAGAGGCCAAATACAAGACTTAGAAATTACTACGAAATACAAGCGAGTTAAGACTGTAAGAAGACCAGGAAGTGGGCTGCGTGCCCCACAAGTGATAGGAAAACATATGCTGGGCAAAGCAGAGGAGATATACATTTCAAACATGACGAAAAAGCATAAAACGGTTGCAGGAAAAAACATGTATAAAGTTGAGGACAAGGAAAACAAACACGAAAATAATAACAATGAACTAAAAACAAAATATGAACTAATACTAAACACTTCTCAAACACCCAACGAACTTAGACTAAGCAAGGAGCTAAGTTGGGATGAAAAAGTAGAACAAGAACTCACCACACTAAAAGATGTCACAAATAGACTAATTAAAGAGCAAGCAGGGAATACAACTTTGCTTTTATCCTTAGTGGTTCTGGACAGTAAAATGACAGAAACAAATGAGAAATCAGATTTTTTAATGAAGATAAAATGGTAACGACTAAGGAACCAGTTCTAGAAACCCCGGTGATTGCAGTAATGGTAGACACACCAATCGAAACAGGTTCAGACAGTCCCCTAAAACTAGGGAAGGGCTCCAAGATAAGGAGGTAAAGGCACAGGATAGAAACTGGACATCCCTTTTTTCTCATTTGCAAAGAGGGCAATCAACATATTCACCTTTCTCCCAAGGAGTGCTATTAAGACAAAAACTTATAATTGACATTAGCAATATTCAATCCACATTTAATGAGATTATGGCCTCATTTTTTGACTCAGTCAAATATGACATCAGTTGCAAAGCAGCATTTTACGAAAGGAAAGCCACGCACTTGGAGTTGATGTTTATTGATGCAGCAAAGGGATTAACTATTCTGAACCGTACATACTTTGGGTACATTCCCATGGATGGGAGGAAGTCCTTTATACCAATCAAGTGTCGTAATGTACTTTTGGGGAATAAATCTGAAATCTTGGATGCTTTGTTAGCAGCATTTGGAGATATAGGGACCATTGTCTCTATAAAGCTACTATTAATTGACAGGTCACTATACCTTACGGACCAGTGGCTAATAATTTTTGAAACTACAGATGACCTGGGGCTAGAAGGAAAAATCCCGAGGTTTACCCATGTACGAGATAACAAGGTTACCACGGAATGGCGGTCTGCAGCTAAAGTCTGTTATTTTTGCGAGGGCGAAGCCCATATTAAGAAAGACTGTAAACAGTTCCAGGAATCAGTTGCCTTAAGAAATGAATACTGGGAATACAACTGAAATAAAGAGGCTGTGAAGTTTGCCGATAGGCACATAGATGAAATTCAACACGAAGAGAGTTTCCCAATTAGGGAAGCCGACACGGAAATGATAGGAGAGAATTCGGGAAACGGAAAGGGGCTCTTCCCAAATAGGAAATCAGGATGCAATGGTGGGTGAAGTTACTCAACACATACAAGATGAAGGCAATAGAGGTTACACAAGCAGAGTCAGATGGTATACCGGGCGAGCAGGTAACTAAGGAGTACGACACACCTGCACCTATTACAACAGACTCAGATATGGGGGCAAAGCCCAATAAGGATGAACTATCAATGCTCTACGGAGGGCCGGATAATAACAAACACTCCCAGAAAATGGAGTTACAAGATCTCCCACCAGTCTCAAAAATGGAAATAGTAGTGAACAACAAGGACACAGACGAGGATGAATTTATCATGGTAACTTACAAAAAGCACAACGACAAGAAAAATGGAAATGCATAAAAAACGACAAATTCGAGGGTGGCTCCCTATAACCATTTCCGTGGGAAGGGGGTCCTTCCCAAGGATAATCGCCAGTCCTATAACCATTTCCGTGGGAAGGGGGGTCCTTTCCAAGGATAATTACCAGTCTACATAAATATTATCAAATTGCCCAATCAAAAGAAGTTAAAATAGTAACATTAAATGTAAAAGGACTAAATGATAGAGACAAACTTAAATCATATAGAATAGATCTTATCATGTTACAGGAAACAAATTTAAGGAACAAGAACACTAGGAACTTTTTAAAGACACAATGGAATTATGACTCAATATGGTCAGAATGCGCAGCAATATTAGCGGGAATAGAAATATACAGTTTGAAGATATAAAAGTCTCTAATAATAGGAGAATCATATCAACGACATGCACGTTTAAGAACCAGACATTTAGGTTAACGAATTTCTACCCCCTCCAAACCCAGGGGAAAGAATAACCTTTTTTCAGAACTGGGCCCCATACAAAGGAGCAGGAATGGTAAACATCATAGCTGGAGATTTTAACACAAATATCAACCCTGAGGAAAATAGGATTAGCCAAGCCAAGATACAATACAATCTCACAAAGAAGCAACTGTCCAATAGAATGAAAGAGTTCATTAATGTGGCTAATATGTCGAACAATAAACCATTTATAACTTTTCATCAGAACACCAGAAACAATAACTCCATGGAAACCTGCATTGACTACATTTTTGTAGATGAAGATAATGGTCATTTAATCTCAGAAGTTAACACACGATATGGAAACTCAGACCATCTTTTGGTGGAGTGTACCCTTCAAAACAATAAAGGTCCCAAAAGGAAAGCTCAATGGTGATTTGAGGCATCCTGCTTTAAGAATGAATTGCTCGTAAAGGAGATCCTGGAGGAAATTTGGGACAAAAACTCAGCAGTGGACTGGGACCTTTGCAAAACTAATATCCAGTCAATTATAAGGGCTTTTAGGGGTCCGAAAACACAAGAAATGAGAATTGCACAACTGAATAAAAAAAAAAGGTGACTAAACTGAAGGAATGGAAGGCCAGGGTGGGTCCCAGTGATTACCTCGATACTCAGCTGGAAGAATTAAAGATACAGTTGAATGAAGAAGCCATGGCACTTTCAGAAAAGTGGAGATTAGAAAAGGGTGAAAAATCTACCAAATTCTTTTTATCAAGATATAAGTTGAGAAGATCGCAAAACAGCCTGGTAAAATCAATATTCCTAATGAAATGAATGATGAAAAAGACATTTTACAATATGTTCGCAATTACTACGCTAAAATATATGAAAAAGAAAAGATAAATAAAGAGGTGGCGGAAGAGTTAACAGGTGAGCTTCCCCAACGTCCGTAGCTCTCCCACAAAAAATTGTTCACCCCCTGTAATATTGGCCAATCGAATTTTAGGATCAGGTGTAATGTAAAATTCGAAACGAACCCACCTTATTACAAAAAAACAAAAATAGCTTTAAATTTTAATTAGGAAACCACCTTCTGCGGCCTAATTAAAAGTGTTCCTTGTGAAATTTTACTGATAGAGCATTCTAACTCTGCGTTATACTCACCCTAACCCCAAATATAACGCGTTTTTTAGGTTTATACGCAACTTTTTACTTAGAAAATAAAAAACGTTTGTTTTGACTATCACATTACACCTGATCTTAAATTTGATTGGCTGGGTGAACAATTTTTTGTGGGAGAGCTACCTAAGTCGAGCTTCCCCAGGTAACAAAGGAGATGAATGAAAATTTGCTACAGGAAATTTCTCGAGAGGAAATCCAGAATGTAGTGAGGAAGCTGCCAAAGGGGAAATCTCCTGGACTGACAGCCTGACCTACGAATTTTACAAAGTCACAGAGGAGGATGTAATACTGGTACTAGAAAAGCTCTTTAACAATGTTTTAAAAGAAGGCAAGATGCCAGACTCCTGGCACAAGAGCTTAATCACCCTGATTCCTAAGAAATCAAAAGACCTGGAACTCATAAATAATTGGAGACTGATCTCCCTGGTGAATAGCGACGTAAAGATCTTTATGAAAATACTAGCAGAAAGGCTTAATGGAATTTGCAAACTAATAATACCAAACCACCAGCAATGATTTGTAAAAAATAGATTGATTACAGATGCCGCTATGGATGTTATTACGACTCTGAGAAACAAATATGAACCTAACAAGGAACTCTGGATCCTTCTAGTAGACCAAGCAAAAGCCTTCAATAGGGTAGAACACGAATATCTGGGACTAGTTTTAATTTTGAACCGCAAATGATTAAGATAATTATAAATCTGTTCAATAACCAAGAAGCATACATAATCAAGGATGGTGAATTCTCAGAGTCCTTTAAAGTCAGCAGAGGAGTTAGACAGGGCGACCCTCTGTCACCTCTACTATATGTACTGGCATTCGAACTCCTTTTAAAAAGATTGGAAAGAGACATCCAAGGTATACCGGTTGGAAGACAAAATTTTAAAGTGGTGGCCTATGCAAACGATTTGTCTATCGGAATAGGGTCCCTGTCAGACTGGAAGATCATAGAAAGGTCGTTCAAGTTATATGAAGCGGTATCTAATGCCCGAGTAAATAGAGACAAGACAAAACTAGTCGCCCTTACTGCAAACACTAAAAGGGTTTTCTTGGATAATAAAACACAGTATAAAAAAGTAGATGAGCATGAAACAATTAAAGTCCTGGGGTATGACTTACATTAAGACAGTTCATTTAAAAAGGACCTCTGGCCACTAACGATTAAGCGAATAAAGAAATCGCTAGAAAAGCTCGAAATGAGGAACCTCTCCTACAAGAGAAAAATACTAGTAGCGAAGACGCTGGTCTTGTTAAAGATATGGTATGCTGCATATCTACACCTACCCAAGAAAAAACAGATAGCTGAAATTAATAGTTAATCTCGGTTTGGGTTAAAGGTAAATCACAGATGCTTCCAAAATTTACAACTTTTCAGAAAAGCAGTGAGTAATTCGGACTTAAAGCTCTGGTCGTTAGGGATATGTTCAAGGCAAGAATGGTTATGGTTTGGTCTGGGCTTGTCACAAAGCAAACCTTTTGGGCAAGAGCAGAAAGAGAGAAAATTGACAGGTCCTTAAAAGAAAAAAGAGACACAAATGCCAGACACGAATTAGGAGCAAACAATATAAGAACCAGTGGTTGGCCTAGCATGTGGAAACCGTACTTGCTAGCATGGAAAAGAGCAGGCGGAAAAATAAAGTCAAATGGAAGTTGGCCATGGACACTACAGGAAATAGGAATCGGAGAATTAAAAGGGACAGAAATCACGGTCAAAAAAGTGATTGAGAAATATAAAATAGGAGAATTCCTGCTCAAGTAGAGGCAACTACTAGTGACTTAACAACAAACGATTGGTTGTCAGAACAACCTAATTGATCAAATAAACAAATACGTCCGCTTCAGTCACGTGAACACAACATTGGACTCTAAAAATAGATTTCTAGAAAGTTCTAAATGCAGTTAGAGATTTTCTTAACAACCCTACTGATAAGATTTTGAAGGCTATTCCGGCATTAAGATATGAAACAAGCAGCAAAGAACAAAAGGAGTTCATCATTAAATTTATGAACATTGCACACCCATCGGTGGAATCGGCTATTCTGTGAATCTTAGAATTACAAGAGGCAGAAGTTAAGAAACAAGAACAAGTAAATGAAGAAGCACTGCTTAAAGAAAAGGAACTTCACCTACAGGAAGAAAAAGAGAACCAGTTAAAAAAGGAAACTCTAGAAAAGGAATTAGCGGAAAAAAAGAAAATACTACTGGTGCTTTCAGAAACAGGCTGTCTAGATTATGGTACTGAGGAACAACTTAGCAGTATTATGGACACAGAAGAAGAGAAAGATTTATCTGAAGACAAAAAGGATATATATGGGTCGATGCATGCTCTGGGAAATAGATTAAATTTAAAGTATGAAGGGGAAAGTATAACAGGACAAACAAACGTGCCTATGGTCAAGTCAAACAAAGGGAAAGAAGTATCGTACGTGCCAAAAAATACAAAAAAAAGTATAACAGAGGTCTTTCACCCTAAAAATAATATGAATGAGGAGACGAAATTGAAAAGGACCAAAATCACCTTTTGGGACATGCCTGCAAAGGGTAGAACGGACAATCTGTTTAAATTCATTAATAACTATGGCCAAATAGAAAATTCGTATCGCACAGTCAATAGAGCCGGTCATGCTAAACTCGAACTTGTAGTATACTTATCTCCTAATAAAGAAGAACAGCTTCAAAGCACTTGGGCAATTCCACGCAATAATGAATCGATGACTCGTATGACAATTGGAGAGAATGAAAAAGAAGTACTAAAATCTAGAAGGAAAATAACGGCAAAACTTTCTGGCCTACCACGTACTACAAATGAAGTAATCTTGTGGAGACAGCTTAAACATACTAAGGCCAAGATGGTTCATATTTTTAAAAACAGAAATGGTTATCAAAGGGGATCAGCTCTAGTGGAATTTGAAAATATGGAGGACAAGCAAAAGGCACTCAAAACCAGAATTAAATATTTCAATTCAACGCTTAGCCAAATCACTCCTAATAGTAGCCGTGGGCGTCTTAAAGAAAACTGGCAGCACAGGCAGCAGGTGCTGGGAAAAAAAGGAGGGGAACGAACAATCTTTTGACATTTGCATTTTACAACATTAATGGGATTAAATCAAACAAAACAAAGTTAGAGAGCCTAGTCGATTTGATGGATTTAAAAGAAGTGGATATAGTCGGATTGTGTGAAACAAATATTCAAAAAAAGGAAGGTAAATGGTTAATAAGTAAGGACGAAAATTATAGGGGTTTTTGGGCATCAGCAGAAGAAGATAAGAAGAAGGGTTCAGGCGTAGCAATAATCATACACAAAAAAATTGAGAAGCACATAGCGAGAGTGATAAGATGGTCACCCTACACAATCGAAGCAAATATGGTATTCAAAAATGAAGTCTGGTACCTTTTCGTCATTTATATCCTGCCCAACAATAAAGAACAGGAGAAAGAAATATGCAAGAACTTATTTAACAAAGTTGAGAATATACAAAAGTCTAGTAAAGCAAAATGTCCTAATTATGGGTGACTTAATACAGAGGCCAATAATAACATGTTAAATAGCAAGAATCCAAACACAGGTCCTAACAGGAAAATTCTATTACAAAAGCTATTAGACAGAGGCTTTAAAAACACATTCACACATTTAGATACAGGTGTTAGTAGCACTACATAAACAAAGACTCAGAAATTGATTACATTTGGTTATCGCACAACTGGCATGTTGACTTAGCAAAGTGCAAAATACAGGAAATGAGCTTATACACGAATAGTGACCATCACATGGTCTTTGCCTGGTTATTTGTTAGAATTCATGTTCCTAGCCAAAAAAGTGCTCAAAGACGGAGAGCAAAAAGCAAAAAAAATTTGTATTGATACAAATAAAATTCAGGAAGAGGATTGGATTACCTTCGCAAAAAGAATGGACGAGATCTTAAAGTCCAAAGTTAAAAATCAGAAGAAAACAAACAGTGAAAGTGCTAGGACAGAAGGATTGGTCATTCAAGAAGATTTGGATAATAAATGGGACTGGTTAGAATCAAGTATAAGAACAGCAGCAAACAAAATCCTACCAAAGAAGCGGTTTACTGCAACAAAAACTAAAGAACCTAGCGAAGAACAAACTCACAGTTTGCGAAAACTGTCCAAACGGCTAAACAAACTGTGTAGAAAAAGTAAAAAACATATAGGACAAGCATTAAATAACAAAGATAAAGAAGAGTTAGAGAGCATATCGAAAGTAATCAAAACAGAATTAGAAGAGGACTTAATTTGTGAAAATGAGATCGATCTATGGTCAGATGAAATTTACAAGCACTTGGAACTTATGGCTAAACTGGTTAAGAAAGTATGGAACAAAAAAAACATGTTACTAGAAGAATCCAAGATTAGAGAGAGTATAGAAGAAAGATGCGACAGAATAGTCACAAATCAAAAATTGAATGCTAAATAGCATTTTAGAGAGGCCGACCAAGAAAATTAAGATAGATAGAGTTTGTGAAGATGTGGGGGATGACTTTAAGTTATATACAGAAGAAAAAGAAGTTCTCGACCAAGTGGAAATACATTTTAAAGAACAATTTAGAAAAAGAAATTTTGATGCTAGAAATTTAAAACTAGAATGGCAGGAGCAATATAAACCGAAAGAGGATATAAAAGAAGAATGGTACGACCAAGTACTAAGTGAAATTACTTTGGAAGAATGGGAACAGGCACTTTCCACAACATGTAGCAACTCAGCGCCTGGAATATCGGGAATCACATATCCTGTCTTAAGGCGGCTCAGAAAATACACAACACAGTTTTGTATTGAATTTCTCCAAGTGTTTAGCAAGTGGCAAAATACCACAGAAGTGGAAATTGGGTCTTTTATATCCTATACCGAAAAAAGAGGAGTGGAATTTCAATTTGAACAATGTTCGGCCTATCTTACTTTTGGAAACAGTAAGAAAAGTTTTAAACAAGGTTCTAATGCGAAGATTAGATTGAATCTTTAAGGAAAAAAAAATACTGAAAGGTCCAAATTTTGCGGGTCTGTCGGGAGAAAGTACTAAAGATCCTATACATGTTTTAAATTGTATAACAGAAGAGGCCAGGGAGAAGAAAAAAGAGCTATGGGTCTTATTCCAAGACATGCAAAAGGCCTTTGATTTGGTAATCATGGATTCTCTAGAGTTGGCCCTTAGAAGAATTAAGCTACCCGAAAATCTTTGCAAATATGTTGTAAACCTTTTCTTCAAGAGACAATTTGAAGTTATAACTGCTTTTGGTAACACAAAACAAGTCATAGCCAGTGATGGTATTGATCAAGGAGAGGTGCTCTCTCCTTTGGTCTGGCGTATATTTTTATGATCCTCTTTTGTGTGAGATTCAAAGACGGAAAAAGTGGGGGTACGAAGTTGAGGTAGAATGGCCTGTAGACTTGCGTACTAATAAAATTGAACATATAAAATGGCGACAAGCAGTTCTGGCTTACGCCGATAATACGACCTGGATCGCTAAGACCAAAAAGGAGCTAGAGGAGATGTTGGAGTTGGCTGATGATTTTTACAAATTGAATGATATTAGAATTAACAAAAACAAATCAGAATTGATAGTGATTAACGGAAATCAGCAAGCATTAAATAAAGAATGCAAAATCTGCTCTAGCAATGGAACAGAAATCCGAGCAAAAGAAAAAGATAACCCGGCAAGGTTTCTCGGCATTTGGGTTTCTGAGAAAAACGGCAAAAACTGTGGTCTAAGACTGGTGGAGCAGGAAATCCAAAGTTTAATAAGGATTTTAAAAAAGAAAAAGGTTACACTCGGGCATCTACAATACATCAACAACAAGGTTTTAATACCCAGAATAGAATACAGATTAAGATGTCACATAGTAAGCAAGCGGGTGTGCGATCGTTTGCACAGACCGTGGTTAATGCTCATTAAAAACAAGGCAGGGCTGGCAAGTTCCACAGCAAATGGAATCCTGCATCAT
>QKWP01000369.1:103009-130873 GCA_003550325.1 Gigaspora rosea | reverse complement strand
TTGTGGGGTAGCTTATTTTCAGGTTAAAGACGTTTTTGAGTTTTTTTAAATTTGATTGGTCAATAGTCCTATCACTAGGGGGGGGGGTCAGGACCTATGTAAACCCTAATTACATGATTTACTGCACTCCCCTTAGTCAAAATTTTAAGTTAAAAGCGATTTTTTAAAAAAAGTTTGTTTTGCTTCGATTTCACATTACACCTGATACTGCATTCTGATTGGTCAATCGGGAATGGCAATGCATTGCACTAGTGATGAATGATAACTTTTATATATATGTCGTGCCCCAAATGCAAATCGGCCCAGTTGTTAATCTGGCCAAATTAAAAATTAATTTAGCCTGGATATTAGGGTTAGGTTAGGGTTATATTAGGCTAGTTTTTTATTTTGGCTGTAAATATTGACATTTGGGCTGTCTTAATTGACAACTAAACCAGATTTGCATTTAGAGCACAACATCTACATACAGAGTGGGTCAGCAAAAACCATCCAATTTTTTATAAAGCGCCAAATTTACTATTTTTTAGTTGATTTTGATTGGCTAATATTATATAAAAAATTTTAATTGGTTAAAAAAAACATATTAATTCTTTTTTTTTTTATATAGTAAACGCCAAATTTCAAAACCATATAAACTTTATACTCTTATCTATACTACTAAAATTTTAATGTCTGTCTGTCTGTGCGTTTTAAATGATTTGATTGGCTAAATTTTTTAAGATCAGTTGTGTAGCTATAAACAATAACGCGTTTGGTTTTAAAATAATCTGAAATAACACGTACCAATAAAATATTTAGCGAATTTATATGGTATTAGAGTTTATACTAATTTTATATGAGAGAATTTTCAAAAAACTGATTGGTAATTTTGTAGAGCAATATTAGTTCTATAAATTTGATAATTACTATATGTTTCTAAACCTTAAAGCATCATAGTTTTATAAAAGTACAAAATTTTAAAAATCTGGCCAGTAACTTTGGTATAATTCTTGAGGAGGTATAACTATATTTAATTTTATTTTCATATGACATATCTCCACATATTATACCTGGGTACTGTATGCAGCATGATATGGTAACTTGATAATACCAGATACCTAAAACAGTGCAATCATCAGGAAATTTTTAAACAAAGGCATGGACGTAAGGACGTGCCAAGTCTACTAGTAACTTTTTAAAATTATAATAAATAAAAGGGGTTGAAAATTCCACACACCTGCGTGGCCGTGCACCCCGTTATCGACCAATCAAAACTGATTACGTGAACACGTGATCAATCGATCGTACCTAACCAATCAGCATCAATTGCAAATTTTATAAAAAAATTTTAAGATTTTTTATTTAAAAAAAACAAATTTTATTAAAAAAATAAAAAAACAAGAATACAACAAAAAAAACACACACAAAGTAGCGAACATCCGAACCCTAACCCAAACCCTAACCCGAACCATAACCCTAGCCCGAACCTGAACCCTAACGACGGCTCCAACGGTGTAAAAAAAGAAAAGCTCCAGTAACAACAGCTCCAACGGCAAAATCACAACTAAAAAACAAACCCTAACCTGAACCCGAACACGAACATGACCCTAACAATGGCTCCAACAGCAAATTCGTACCTAAAAGAAGAAAAGCATCCAATAACTCCAGTAATGACGGCTTCAACGACGAAATCGCAACTAAAAGAAGAAAAGTACAGTTGTCCCCCTCTATAGTCACCTCCTCTATAGTCACAAAGTCAATATAGTCACTTTTTTTTTTACCAACTCTTTTTATATTAATTATACCTCTATATAGGCACAATTGCTTTATAGTCACTATCACAATTTTTTGCTAACCATCTATATAATGCCTATAATAAAATTACATCGCTAAAGTCACCTAAATTATGGGTTTACAAATCTAGCAAAAAATCATGCTACAATAGTACGAAATAGTGATCGGCTAAGCTGATTTTTCGACCCGGTCGGTCGATTTTTTCTAAAATCAGCTAGCCGATTTTATAAGTTCTTGCTTTTAAAATTTTTTCGACTAAGCCAACTAAGCCGATAAAATTTCATCGACTCGGCAGTCGAAATACGAATTTTAAATTTAAGCAACTCAAAAATGTTAGTACAAAATACGAATTTTAATTTTTTGCCAACCAAAGCAACTCTATAATTCATCCGTACATATTATTTCTTACAACTTTTTTTATATTCAATCGCGAATGCACTCAAATTATAACTCTTTCTAGTTATGAACGAAAAATTTCTGAACATTTAAAAAATGGTACGGTTAAAAAACTCACTTCATAGAACTAATTAAAATGAGTTCTAGACCTTCGCTTATTGAGATCGATAAATTTAGGAAATTTATTTTCGATGTGCTACTAGTTTATGTTGCACTACGTACTGTACGTACGTATCATTATTTTAAAAAAATTATTTTAAATACTGAAACTTTAAAAAAAAATAAGAACGGCCTATTTAAGTCGTTCGAAAACACAATCTTAGATAAGTAAAAGTTGATTTCTTTTATTTAAGTTTTCCATTTATGCGTACTAAATCCTCTTCTATTAGTCGCAGCTATGGCAATTCAAGACTCTACTGTGCAATAAGAATATGATCTTTAGATCTATGATAATCTCGATAATCGTCATTTTTTTTTTTTTAAAAGCCTTTTCTTTATTTCGATTCTATATTTTTTCAATATCCTAACTAAAACAAATAAGTAAAATTTAGGAAGCGGTGCTAGTACCTCCAAAAAAAGATAAGAGGGAAGACTGTTTTTTATTTTTTTCTTTTTCAGATCTCCATTCCTTGAGTCTTTTTCTCAACGTAACTAATTCATACTCATCAAACCCAATCCCAGATCAAGGCTTTCCTGGTATCTTATGACCTTTTCCAATGCTTCAACAGTCTCAGCCATGGTTACTAGAGGTGGTGGTGGCTCGTCGTCGTCATCATCGTCATCATTATCTTCACCAAATTCATCCATTACTGCTTCAATAATACCATCATCTGTTAATATGTCTTCGGTCACGGTTGGCTGGTCAATCATATAGATATATTCATTAATATTACTTTCTAATTCTTGGATCGCCGGGTTGGTTTCATGCAGAAAATCGCTAACTAGCATGGCAGCATTATTGATCTCTGGTGTTTCATATTCAGGTTCGTCATCCGATTCACTTTCTTCTGGTTCATTCGTTTCTGGCATAATCCTGGTAGTCTTCCAGCAATTTCTAATCGTAGTTTCACTGACTTCATCCCAAGCATCGGAGATAAAATCGATGGCTTCTCTTATGGTAAGTTTTCTATATTTATAAATCGTTAGTGGCAGTTTGAGTTAGAGCTTTGGCCCGGTCAGAAAATACCAATCCGGGTCATAACCCGGATTATACAGGTCATACGGGAATTTGACCCACGATCTGTTTAAACCGGAACAGATCATATATCGATATTTATAAGCAAATTGGGTGTTTTGCTTATTCGAATTCTTTGGGTCGGGTGACCCGTATGGGTCACCCGAACCGGGTCATAGCTCTAGTTTAAAGAGATCGTACCATTTACATAATACATTTTACTAGTGTAACTCTTATCTTTGTTCTCTATTTACTTCAAATTGGTCAAGCAAATAACGACAATACATGTTTTTATATTTTGACTTGAAGCTTTTAATGATACCAGCGTCCATGGGTTGAAGGTGGGCTGTTGTAAGTGGTGGGAGAAAATGTACAGTGGTATTCATGTTGAAGTTTGTCTGAAATTTGCCTGGATCGGCCAGAATTCGCAGGATTAGATCTCTGGGTTTCTCCTTGAGGTCGTCTTCCTTGAGTCCTTCCTCGCGACCTTCCATGCGACCTTCCCCCGGGTTGTTCCCGAACTTCAATTTCTTCGTCAGAGTCATCTTCCAATACAGATTCCTTGGCATCTTGGACTTCAGCTGAATTACTTGTTTCTGGAGCCATGTGAGAGGATGCATTGTCAACAAGAAGCAAAACTTGTCTACCTTGAATCGGAATCCCTCATCAATAAATTTCAACCATTTTTCCCAGATGTCGGTTCTCATCCACGCTTTTTTGTTATTTTTATAGGTTACTGGTAGTTGCGATCTATTTATCCCATTAAAAGATTGTGGCTTTTTAGAGGTACCAATGACCAGCGGACGTAATTTATCAGAGCCCATTGAGTTAGAGCAAAGCAATACGGTTACCCTGGTTTTGTCCTAAAAAAAAAAAATTATTTTTATTTTTTTTTCTTTACTCCAGTTAACTTTTTTTTTTTAGAAAGTGTTTAATTAGAGAGCAATCGATAAAATAAGCCTGTTTCATCGGCATTATAGATATCTTCTGGGTCGTAGTGGGAGAGAAGCTCTTGTAGTTTGACATGTTCTGCAGGTAAGGTTTCCAAGGGTGCGCTTTCTGCCTCACCATGAATTGTAACTGGCCTTAATCCATTACGCCTTGTAAACCTAGAGATCCACCCATTCGAAAATGTAAGGGACTCTTCGGGCATATCAAGTGCTTGTGCAAATTGTTGGGCTTTTTCTTTTATTAACGATTTGGATAAAATTAATTCTTCAGTCGTAACCCGTTCTACCCACATATTTATGGTCTTCAATTTGTTGATACTCGTCAGTTTTTTTTAGAATTTTTGAAACGGTTGATCTATCCATTTTCAAATCAGGATAACATTGATTAAACTCATTAGCAATTTGATGTTGTTTATAGGATGGATTCATTTTAGCAAATTCACAAATTTCTTTTTTTTGTTTGTCGCTAATGCGACTACGTGTTTTCTTAGGTATCGATCCGGGAGGCATTATGCAAGTAATTCTTGGAATTTAAAAAACGGTACGATATGATTTTGTTTTATTTTTTAGAAGACACTTAGATGGTAGTGTTAAAGTATTTATTTCGGAATTTACTTATCGTATATGACTTATATTTATTTAGGAATACAATATGGATTGTTATTTGTTATCCTATTGTTAAGGAGGTGCAGGTATTTTATCTTTCCATATCATCCTGAAATAACGCCCCAGGCGTTATTTCAGGATGATACAGGTATGCTAAACCCGAATTATACTTACAGCAAAGAAATAACAGTGGGCTGTTTTTAAAGCTTGAATCGCTTACAATGGGACTCGATTCTCTTTTGAATCTTTATCTAGAGTGTCCAGACTTATTCGATTACCGGGATTTTTCATTGTTTGAACAATGAAAAATCCCAGATCATATAAGTCTATACACTCTACCTTTATCCAATATAGTTAAGATCAGCATTATCATGAGTTCTGATCCGTTAAATAATCATTTGGGTATTCAATGAATATCCAATATTCGAATTAACGTGCCACGTTTATGCCATTTCAAGGTGATAGGCGTTTATATGTTTTTGATTATTTAGGTAAGGGTTATTTATGGTTAGGGTTAGAGCTTGTCTTATAAATCAAATTGCCGTCCTGACATGCTCCTAGACAGGTTTAGACCCTTGTTTTTTGTATTTTCGGCATTTTGCACTTTTTTTCTTTTTGTTTTGTCGGAGCTGATCTGTGAAGATCAAATTTGGTTGGCTTTCTATCATTACGATTACTTCTTATGAAATCGTTGATAAGTTAAGTAAGGAGAACCAGAAAAAATTATCCGATCATCCTCAATTACGTAAAAAGAACATTTAGAAGTTGGAGAACTGTGCGACCGAGTATGAGTAAGTGATAGTCTTTTTGGAAAGGGTGAAGTTTATTTACTAATTTTCTTTAGTTTTTGTGCCTATCATATTAAAGTTTTTTTAGATTGCTAATTAACGAGTCTAGATTCTAAAAAAATGGGGTAAAATTGGATAAACTTTCCGCTGCCAGGCTTTCCTGAACCCTAATGTGAGCCTTTTGTTCTTTTTATAACTCACTAGAAGTTAAACAATTGCTAGATTCTAAAGTGGTTAGCTTTTAATTGTTTTAATCCTGCTGAAAAAATATTATTTGATACTGTAATCACGAGGGCAAAGGGCCGCACTAGCACAAAAACGGGAAGCAGTAATTTTTTGAGTATCACGGACCAAAATGTTTTATCAAAAAATACTGTAATTGTAAAATTTGGTGATTTTGTTCAAAGCATCCTAATTCGGATACACCAAATTGGATATCCGATTAAATCCAATGAATACAGTATTCGGATCTGACCAACTACCTTGCTAACTACTATAAATTCTCGAAATAATGGGCATGGGCGTTATTTCACATTTTGGCCCGAATTAAGCTTAATTCGGACCAAAATTCGAAATAACACCCATGCCCGTTATTTTGAGAATTTACAGTAATAAGTTGATATAATACTGTATGTGTTTTTATACTGTACTTTGATAAACAATGTGAATAAAGTAAAATTAAATAATAAATTTTATAAAAAATATTTTTTTGCTTTACTATATTTTGTCAACACATATATTTGTTGTACCCGGATTCAAAATCTGCCCAATTTGGAATCCGTCCATCCTGATTCAAAATCGGGGTGGCCGAATTTGGAATCCGTAAACGGGTTACCCCAATTAAAAATAATTCAACTGCATGGTACCACATGATTTAATATCATCTGTTGTAATTGCTTCGATTTTGAGTAAATTCACAAGTGAATATATAAAAATATTTAAATTCGCAATACTAATATAAAACTGTCAATAATTTAGTTGAATCTTTTATTGAACCTAACACAAAAATAATCACAAAAATAAAAGATTGAAGTTTGGCTTATATTTAATAAAGCAAAATAAGTATTATCATTATACTGCATTAATGATTACTTAACATCTTATTGATACATGGGTCAAAACAATATAAAAATTTTTATTCAGAGTGGATCAAAAAGATGGGCCAGTAACAATATTTCGCAAACCTAACATTCATCGCTTTCAACCTAATAGCTAATAGATTAATAATAATAATAATAATAATAGATCACTTAATTAAATATGAGACATGAATTTATGAAAACCTGAATTTTCAATTGTGTAAAATCCTAAAAAACTACTTTCACATATCACAGAATTTATTCTTAAGCACCACATAAAGCCAGCAGTCTTATTTAATTTCTTTTTATATTTTTCTTCATAACATGAATGCAAAATATGCTGAAGAATATGTAATGCCAAAGCATTTTCTTTCTAAATACAATCTACACAGCTTTCAAGCTCTATTTTTATATTTGGAATTCTTTGAATGACATCCACTCGCACATAAAATGTTTGCTTTTTTACAAAAGCATTTTGCCGTAAGGCAATTGTCTCTGCAGTTGCAACCTTTATTACTAGCAAAGGCATTAGATTGTAATCTTGCTGCCTCAATAATAGTGACAGTTTTATTGGTCGGAGGATTGTCCAGTTCAGAAAATTCTCTTGGCCCAAGTGGCAAAACTTCACCAGCAGTAAATGTTCTTTCAAGGATACCAAATCGGCATACAAGACGATACATATTATTGGGTAGTACTAAAAACACTTTACAAGGAAGTGCACAGCGATCACCAGGTCCACAGTCGATCTTTGCAATTTGTATTTTTACCAAATCGCCAACTTCATAATTACGTACTTGAATGTTGTACTTTGTATGCATTTGGCGTTCCATCTTGGAACGATAATTCTCAAGATTCCTGTTTGCAACTTGACGGTAAATATCATGATGAGTTGAACTATTTGATGCTTCTTGAAAAGCAGAAAACCGACGTTTTTTGTAAGGAACAAAATCCGAATTAGTTGGTTCTTGATTTTCCTAATTATATATAAGATCGTTAAGCTATAGTTAATGAACTTTAAAATTATTAAATACAGTAAAATTAGTGATAGGACATTCGAGCTTTTAGTTAATCATAATGAAATAGTCCTATCACTAATTAGAATCATATAACTATATTATTACAACCTTGTCTTCTATGTGTTGTTCCCAATTATCTGCAATACTATTATCGTCTTGAGTATGTTGCTGCACTTGTTGATCATTACGAATAGTTTGTTGAATTAAAATCGTATGATTATCAGCATTTTTATTAATATTCTGTTGTGTTAGCTGGTTATTACGGATAGGTTGTTGCATTAAAATCGTATAATCATCGGCACTTTTATAAAGATTCCGTTCTTCAATTTCAAAACTATAGAATTCATTTTCTTAAATAAAAAAGTATATTAATTATACAGATAGAATTAAATTTATAAATGAGCAAATAACTAAAACAAATAAATGACTTAATAAAATTAAAAACTAACCCAATTCTCCCATATTCGAATTATTCCTTTCCAAATGTATAGAGCTATTAGAAATCGACCTCTGTTCATCATTATCCATATGATTAAAATCGCTATTATCATTATACAAGCCATCATCATTATCTGTTTCCTCCAAATCTTCCTCACTTCCAACCATATTTTGGGACAAGTCCTCCTCCATAGTAATATTATGTTGTTTTAATTCTTCAATCATATTAAAACGACGCAACGGATGTTGTCCAAAAACTAGTTCATATGGTGTATGACTAGTAGGCCTAGAACAACGGATATTCATAGCATATGTAACTATAGGAAGACCAATGCTCCAGTCTCTCCGTTCATTACCTTCCATCCATGATGAGAGTGCAGTTTTAGAGTCTTATTAGAATTTTCAACGGACCCTTGTGATTGTGGATGGCGGGGACGCCCATTAATTATATGGAACTCCTTCCATAAACTAAGAAGTTCAAAAATTACTTTTGCTGTAAACTCTCTACCATTGTCGCTTTGCAAAATATAAGGAGGCCCAAAAACAGTAAAAATTGAAAATAAAAATGCAGCAACTTCTGATGCCTCTTTAGTACGTAATGGGCAGGTCCAGGAAAACCTTGTGAAATGATCATGAAGGTGTGCAATGTACCGATATTCCTTATCTGGATATCTTTCAAAAGAAACAAGATCAACTTGCACGCGGTGTAAGAAGTCCTTTGAAATAATAGTTTTTCCGATAACAGGTGCGGGAAAATTTCTTGAATTATTATAAATTTTAATGATAAGTAATAAATTTATGTCACAATATTATATCTTCAAAAGTGATTAACTTAATAATTTACCTTCGTGTACAACATTGTGTAGATCGAGAGACATATAGCTCTACAAATGATTTAGGGACATAGGCATATTGATTACTTATAGAATCATACATTTTTTTAAAACCAAAATGCTGGTGTGTACTTCCATGAATTTTTCCAAGAACATGATAAAGATTTTGAAATGGGCAGATTACACGATCTGATCCCTTTGATGTTTTTTTTTCACAATCTGAAGAATAGGGTTTTGTAGTGTTCCAAGATCACATAAGCGAAAATTATTTTTTGCCCAAAAGCGATCGTTTGCAGTTCCAATAGACGAATCTTCAGGGTTCTTTAAAATTTTAATAATTAGATCATAATCCTCTTGCGTAATGATTGCCTTTCTTCGTTGTTCAGGTTTGCGATTTGCTATAAATTCAGATAAAAGTTGATTAAAAGCCATGCGGGAAAGAAAAGAAAAATCACTATCTACATCCATGATAAAAGCTAATCAGTTAAGTATTCTTAAAATTGGTTTGTTTTGAATTTCGCTTTTTAACCTATTTAACTTTTTAAACAATTACATCATTTTATGCATCGGATATTTAATAACTGAAACAAATGACTTTTAATTCCCGACCCAATAATAAATTTTAATCCCCGATTTGATAGATCAACATATAATACGATTTTTACTGGATGTTCTATGAACACGGGTACTGATCATCGTAATCCCCAATCGGGGTAACCCGTTTACGGATTCCAAATTCGGCCACCCTGATTTTGAATCAGAATGGACGGATTCCAAATTGGGCGGATTTCGAATCCGTATTTTTACCGATACCTCTATATAGTCACCTTATATCTATATTTATATAAATGTGACTAGATAGAGGTAACCTCTATACTAGTTACACCTCTATATAATCACCATTTTTTGTATCCTGAAGGTGTGACTATAGAGGGAGACGACTGTATTAGTTATAAGTTATAAAAAAAAAACAAACAAATTAACGGTCCCAAAGCGAAAACATACCCAAAAACGGCGCTTTAGTAATGCTAATGAAATCGCACCTAAAAAAAAGAAGAGTTAGTACATGAATAAGGAGGAAAAACAAAAAAAACTAGCAAGGCCCAAAAATGCAAAATTTACCGAAAACGGCAATTTTAAAATGATGGTTTCAACGACTTTCTTATCCGAAAACAGCGGCTCCGATAACTCCAGTAACGACAGCTCCAACAGCAAAATCACACCTGGAAGAGAGAGAAGCATTAGTAAATATATGAAAAAAAATAGCACAAGACGAAAAACTTACCCGAAAACAGCAGCTTATGTAACGATGGTGGCTCTAACGGCAAATCAGAAGAAAGAAAAGCATTAAAAAAAAAAAGGTCAAACGAAAAACTTACTTGACCCAATAAACGAACCGGAGAACTTACCAAGATTACGCGTGCAATACAACTCCAGAAAAAGTGCAAGACCACTCACTGGAGAAACGTAAATGTACAAAACCACCCACCAAGAATGTCCTCTACAGTGCTATAGAAATGTATAAAAAAACGTGGCGCAAGATCACTTTCCAAAGAAACATAACCGAGAAGAAAATCTAACGCGATACCTACAACGACACCTACAACGACACTTGCAATGACACCAAGACGACATGACAAACGATTGCAGCTATAAAAGAAAAAAAAATTAGTACCAAAATACGGTAAAATAAAAAATAAACAAAAAAAAAACAAAAAAAACTTATCTAGATGATCTTATTTATATGCATGCATATAGGGGTGCACAGCCATGCGGGTGTATGGAAAAAGTTTTCCCTAAATAAAAAATCTGGACAAATAATAACAAATCTGTAAGGCCAGATTTTCATTCAAATTATTTGTTATTAAGTTATAATATATAGTTATTGGATGCGAAGCAGCCAATAACGGCTCATTATCTGGATATGAATTTAATATGTCAGCTTCTGGGTCCCAAAGGGACCCAGAAATGACATATGGGTGTGAGTCAATAGAAATTAAGCAAATTTTTTATAATAAAATTTTTTTGAAACTTTAAACAAAAATAACATAACAAAAAATTTAATCATATTTGATAAAATTAATTTTATAAACTTATAGAATTAATTTAAAAAAAAAATTTATCAAATTTGATCAAGATTTTGTTAAATTATTTTGATTTAAACTTTTAAAAAAAGTTACTAAAAAAATTTGCTTGATTTCTATTGACGGCAGCCCATATATTAAATTCGCTGCCAGATAAACAAGTTATTGGGCGTAGCATACAATAATAGTATTATCTGGTGGTTTACGATGATTGTGCTTGCTAATGACATGAGTTTTTGGTAGTGATTACATAAGCTGCCAAATAACGAAGTTATTTGGCAAATGATATAATTACTACCAAATAACTTGAGTTATTTGGCAAGCACTATTATAGTAAGCTGCCGGATAACAATTTTTATATTTTATATGTAAAAATTGGATGGTTTTTGTTGTTCTGTACTGTATAATTTTTATAATTTTATTTTATTTTTTAATAATTTATTTGCAATTTTATTGGCTAATTTAAGTAAGATAGTTATATTTGGTCAGCTGCTTCACTAGCCAACCAAAATTATGCAGCTTAAATCACTAAACTGGTAAAACTGTTAATACTAGTGATACTGGTAAAAACTGTTGATACTGATGAAACTGGTGAAACAAATAAAACTGGTGATGCTAGTGAAACTGGTAATACTAGTAAAATTAGTGAAACTAGTAAAATAGTAAAACCAGTGATAATAGTAATACTAGTAATATCAGCAATACTAGTGCTAGTGATACTGATAATACTAGTGAAAATAGTGATACTAGTAAAATTAGCAATCCTGTTAATACTAATAATACTGATAATAAATTTAGATAGTATAATTTCAAGCAGTTTTATTACTAATAAATTTTAAAATCATATATTTTAATTAAAAAATTATTTAATTTAAACCAAAGTTAATTTTTGAAAAATTTTGAATATTACTAGTACACAGTAGTTCTTGATATAATGGACTTTAAATATATAACAGAGACTACGTAAAATCTGGATCAAGGTTCAAATCCACATCATAATAAATACTACTTGATATAATAAATTTACTAATAGAACTTACTACAAAGTAGATTTTAAAAAATTTCTTACTATGTGCCCAAGGTACTACATTATATTGAAAACCACTGTGTATTACCAGTTTTACCAGTATCACTAGTATCACTAATTTTATCAATATCACCGATTTTACTATATTATATCACCAGTATTACCAGTTTTACTAGTATCACCAGTATTACTAGTATTACCAGTTTCATCAGTATCACTAGTATCACCAGTTTCACTAGTTTTACTAGTATTACCAGTTTAACCAGTTTCACATAAATCACTTTTTAAATTTTACCAGTTTCACCAGTTTCAACTAGTGAAATTAATTACCATAAAATTTGGACATGTACCTGGGTACTTCTTTTTTTTTTTTTAACTAGCAGCCCTGCCTTTATTAATAAGAATCACATATACATGCACTAAGTTTACTTCTATATTACTATATACTTTAAACTTTTCTATATCTAATAAAGACTCACTCGACTTCAACGAAGCCCAGGTGTGACCTGCCATGACAGCCGTTTCCCTCTTTTTAAAGCCCTCAACTCACTGAGAGTTATTTAAAAGTCCACAGGCGGAGGCTGTTAGCCTTGTCAGAACTGATTAGCTATTAATATTTTTATCCTTCTTGTATACCGGTTTGACGAGAAACGACCAAGCCGGTTTACTGAAGCCAGAAATATAGTTTCTTATTGTTTCTTGTGCAACACCTAAGATCTTTCTTTTCTTTTCCTTCTCTTTTTCTTTCTCATCCTTCACTCCTTTACCTAACTGACCATTCTCTTTATCTTCTTCTATACGTATTTCCCTGCTTTTCCTTTTTTCTGGTTTCCTACTTTTCTCGTCTTGCTTTCCCTTCTTTTGTCTTAGCAAGATTCCGTTTGCCTTTTCCTATTCGTTGAAAACTTCGCATCTAAAGCACCAAATTCGTTTATAAAATACTTTCCAGAAGCAGTGTACTAGCAGGCAGAGAATTTGTTTTTTTTTTGACTTTTCACAAATAAATTGTTTGATTCTCTCATCAACTTCTTTTGGGATATACCCTCTAATTAATGCGGCTTGCCTCGTTTCTTTTTCTTCATTGGTGCTTCCAAACAGGACTTCTTCCCATGTTGTTTCGTCCACTGTTTTAAGGTCTTCCTTTTTTTTTAACTTTGACATTACCATACTACAGACTTTTCATCTTGTTCTTATCCACAAAATTTTGTATACTTCGCAGGATGCTATATGGTCTTGTATCTCTTCTTTTTTTAGGCAGCTGATGCATGTACTGATTTCGTATATCTTGGGTTTTCTTTTGTAGAGGGTGTCCTTTGTAGGAAGCTGTTGAACAACACATTTGATCTGGAAACCCCAGGCTCTACTTCTCTTTTTGCTTGTGCATCTTGACCCTTTATTTCTGCATATATTATCCCATAATGCTCTCCACCTACTCCTGCTACTATCATCGCCTGTATCCTTTTCTATTAACTCCCCTATGGAGCTAAGCGCTGCCCATTCTGCATCGTAATGTGCAATCATCATAGTGTTGACGAAGTTTCTCAAGGGTTGATCGATAATGTTGTTTTCTCAGTAAGGGTAGGCAGATAATGTCTTTGTGTGATCTGGCTTTCCTTTGAAGGCATGCTGGCCCTTTGCACCTTCCTTGGCCAGCCTGTCTGCTGCCTCGTTTAGCTCATTACCACTATGACTTTTTACCTTGTGCATATGTAGCTTTAGTTTTTTCTTGTTCCAACACTTTATGATTGCTTGCAAAACGCTCCTGTTCTTGAGCTTCAGATCCTCCCGCGTTCTTATGATTTTTTTCCCTTTCTTAATAGCGCTAATTGCACCTGCGTTATTGGTGTAAATGTGTACTTCTGCCTCCTGTGGCATAACTAATAGGGCTGTCCAAATCGCACCTAATTCTGCTCTCGTTGAAGCAGGCCAGTCACTAAACTTACTACTAAATTCTATATTTTCTACTCTACTATCTATTCTACTAATAACCCAGCCAATTCCTAACTCTGTTTTTCCTATTCCTACACCTTCGCAATTCAGTGATCCATCCGAGTATACCTCAAATCGGCTTCCATCTCTGATCTTAAACTCTATTTCTTTTAGCCTTTTCTGTGCTTCTGTCCCCTCAATTTGGCCTTCTATAAACTCTTCTTCAGCTGGCTTCACTATCACTATTGGAGGTGGTTGTTCTTCTACTTCTTCGTTTTTCTCTATGCTTATTGTTGCGAATGGAACTAAATGCTCCCAGTCACACTCTAGTTCGTATCGTTCTTCTTCACCTTCTTTATTTCTCTGTATGAGTCTTTTGTCAATCACTCTTTTGTTGCTCCTAATTACTTTAAAAAAGTTGCACTCTCCCTTTTCCCCATCCTCTGCAAGTTCGCAGCCTTGGCACTTTCTAATTGAGTGTGACTTTTCCCCAGAGCCTTCTTCGCTTACCCAATGCTGGAGAAAAAGTTTTTGGTTTGTCTTCTTTTTGAGGATTCTCGCAATTTTATATTCTTTCTGTTGATTTTTCATGCCAAAAACGATCCACTCTTTTCTTCTTTTGTCACTCAAGATTTCTCCTAGATTGGTCTTACACACCATGTTATTTGTTTCTGTCGCTTTAAACCTTTCCTTGATTCTCCTAGTTTCTGTACTTTCTACTAGCAACTCCTGCTCTAGTTTCACAAACCGATTACCTTTTTTCTACTACACTTTTGTCCTCTTATTTTCTTGACTTGCTGCCAGGTGGGCATCTTGGTTTTGCTTGGATTTAACAGCTGCCCTACCGTATATAGGTGCAGCTTCTTCTCATTACAGAAACTCGTTAGGCTACGTTTATCCAGCAATCCTGCCAGCTCTAGATCGCTTGTGGCAAAATTTAGCACGTTTGCCTTTGTGATGTTTCTAATTTCTATTCCGAATCTTTTAGCCAACTTGACTATATTGTATGACAGATTGTTCTTAATACAGTGATTTTCCAGTCTTGCACTGTTTACTTCTAATATGTTTTTTGTGCATTTACAATGTAGTTGACTTTGCATTACTCTGATCCAAGTGGTGTGTCCCACTGCACCATCATCGTTGAGCCTTATTGCTAGCTCCGTAAAGTGGTGCGCAATCTGGTTCTGCCATAGGGTTTTAGCACCTATTAAATTTTTGTGTGTTACAACTGCCATTGCTAGGGTCTTTGCTAGGTTCGCCTTGTTTTTGATCATCATTAACATCGGGCAATGTAATCTTGTGCACATATTTTCGGACAGTAAGCGGCATTGCAGGCGGTATTCTAACCTTGGTATCAGCACCCTATTGTTTATATAAACTAATTGACCGAGTGTCATTCTCTTTTTCCTAATCATCTTTATAACTTGCTAGACTTCTCTTTTGACAATCTCGGAACAGCATTCTTTTCCCTTACGCTCTGATAGCCAGATTCCTAGGTACCGAACAGCCTTTTCTTTTTCTTTTGCTTGGACAGTGGCACCTCCCATTTGTATCTCGTCCTTTTCTTGTGGATTGGCCTTTTTGATGCTTGAATTGATGACAATAAGTTCGGACTTGTTACCATTTATTTTTATGTCGTTGATTTCGAAGAATTCTTTGGATATTTTAATAATCTCCATTATTTCATCCTTGGACTTTGCCACCCACACCGTATCATCGGCATATGCCAAGGTCGCCTGCCTCCACTTTATTGTGTTAAGTTTTAGCTCACTAAAATCTGTAGGCCAATTCACTTGAATTTTATACCCTAGGTCTTCTCTATTTTGTATTACTGTCAAGAGCGGGTCGTAAAATATTTGCCAAACCAAGGGAGAAATCACCACCCCTTGGTCTATACCGTCCATAGCTTGGAATTTCGCCGTATTCTCTACTCCTGTAATTACTTCTATTTCCCGTTTATCAAATAGCTCTATTATGAAGGAAACTATGCACTCTGGGATTTTAATTCTATATATAGCTAGTCTTAACATTTTTAAACTGACAGAGTCGAATGCCTTCTTCATGTCCTGGAAAGCCATCCATAACTCTCTTCCCTGTTCTTTCGCATCTTCAACTATATTGTTAATTATATGAATTGGCGTAGCTGTGCCACCTCCTGGCAATCCAGCAAAGTTGTAGCCACGCAAAATGTCTCTTTCTTTTAATATTTTGCACAGTCTGATTGTTAGAATTCTTACTGTACATTTTCTTACGACCTCAATAAGAGCTATTGGCCTTACGTTATTTAGATTGTAATTCCAGTCTTCATGTTTTGGAATCAGATATAGCAACTCCAGCTTCCATTTTCTTGGTATTAGCCCTTTTTTAAGCATACTGATGCTAGTTCTGCCAAAAGCTCTTTGGCTTTTTTTCCCACTCGTTTTAGTAGAGGGTATGTGATCCCAGATTGCCCTGGAGCTGAATTATTTTTTGTGTTTCTTACGGCTTCATCCCACTCTTCTATTGTGACACTTTTTTCTATTTCATTATACCATTCAGCCTTGACATTTTCACGTGCCTTGTAAACTGACTTCCAGCTTTCTAGCATATCATCCGCTTTGTGTCTTCTTTCTGTATACTGGCCACTGAAGTGCGCATGTACTGCCTCCAACACTTCTTCTGGGTTGTTTATTAGCGCGGTTCATCGTCCTTATCCCGAACTATAACCTTGTTAAGCTTGATCTTTCTATAAGGTTTGTCTAGCAAGCTCGTCAACATCTTCTTTTGGTCTTTAACGATCATGTCATGATGAGTTTCGATAAAACCTTTTATTCTTTTTTCTTCTTTTTGTTTCAGTAAGAGGTTCAAGTGCGCAATTAGTGTTTTTCAAACCCCTACAATCCTTTCTTTCCTCAGGAGGCCCTCAACCTGTATGTGCTCGTGCTTGCCAAGCTCTCTTCTTTCTATTATTTCTATGCACATCTGCTTTTGTTCGGTTGTTAGTCTTTTCGTTTTTCCTTTTTCTTGTTTTCTTAACTTTCGTTGTATTTTGCCCAGTATTTTAATGTCTTTTCTAATATCTTTCTCTTCTTTCTCCTAGTTTCTAGGCTGCATGACTCAACTGAGGGTCGCTTTTTTTTCCTTGGCAAGTATTTCTTTACTGCCTGAACTAGCGATTTTTCGATTACCTCCCATAATTTGTCTGGGTTTTCTCTAACTATGTTCTTGTTTACGTCTTGTTCCCGTAGGTCTTTGTCTAACCCGGCTCAGAATTTTTCCCAATTTTCTTCCTCTACTATTTCTAGGTCCAGCTGCAACCTTTTTTCTTTTTTTCACTTTTGTAGCTGTTGTTCTAGTCTTCTTTTTTCCTCTAAGTCAGTTGCTAGCCTTGCCAAGACTAGATTGTGGTCACTTTCTGTTACACAAGTCATGTCTTTTATTTTGCTATCCATAACTTGATCACTACATGAACTACTTGTCCATATATAGTCAATTCGAGATGCTTGCTTGTTTCTTTTCCAAGTGGCATCTCTTTTCCTTTTCCTTTTTTGTCAAGCACATTCTCCGCTGTTTGATTAAAATCTCCAATAATTATTTGGTGGTTCGTATGCTTTCCTTTGTTTTCGGAGAGCTTTCCTTTTAAGTACTTAACGATCTTTTCTTCCAATTCGTGATCGTTCGGTGCTTGATATATCGTTATGACTTCAATACTAACTCGCTTAAAAAATATTGTAACTGACACGATATACAGACTGATCTTTTCCACCTTTGCGACATGGTTTTCCCACTTGCTATTTATAATTATACCTACTCCAGACTCTTTCACTTTGTCCTCGTCTGCAGATGACCAAAACCCATGATAACCTTGAACCTTTCTAAGCATCATCTTTCCTTCCTTTTCTAATAT
This sequence comes from Gigaspora rosea, assembly GCA_003550325.1. Lineage (NCBI taxonomy): Eukaryota > Fungi > Glomeromycota > Glomeromycetes > Diversisporales > Gigasporaceae > Gigaspora > Gigaspora rosea. The sequence continues at coordinate 112,894 of QKWP01000369.1, read as the reverse complement.
ATTTGTTTCTACCAAACCTAGTATATCTATCTTTGTTTCCTCCATATGTTCTATTACAAAGTTCATTTTTCCCCTATTTGTCTTGATTCCATTAATATTATGTGTCCCAACACTCAAAACTTCAAACTGCCCCCCTTTCTCCACATCACCTTCTTCTGTGCTACTTTTATACTGCAGCACTTCTGTGTTTGTAGTGACATCTATGGCGCCTCTCAGGAGCGATTGGGGCCTCTTTTTTAAAATATCTTTTCTCTATTGCTGAAAGCCTTTTTAGAATTTCTTCGAGGAGACTTGTTTGGTCAAGGTTCGCATCTACTAGCTTTCCTGCTTTCATTGTATTAGGTTCCTTGTGAGTTTCTCTTTTCTGTTCTCATCCTCTTGTTTTACTTTCCCTTCTCTTTCTATCATTGCCATTCGGACGTTTAGTCAGCTGCTTTCCTTTGAAGTTTCTTTCTTCAACTTTGGGACTGCTACTGTTTTCACTTGTAAAGTTCTCTTCTGGATTATTGTTACTTGAGTTGCTTTCTGATTTCCATAACAGCTTTGTATTATAGTAGCTGATACCACACTTTGTAGCTTTAACTTTCTCCTCAGCTGATTTGAAGTATACCGTTGCCAAACTCTTTGGGTTACTATTACTATTGATTGGAATATGCACTGCCATACCTCCAAGTCTCTTGAGTTGACAGAGTAGGAGTATTTCCTGTGCATGATATGGCAGATTTTTAAGTGTGGCTTTAAATTTGGCTCTTTCTGCTAAAATTTCGAGACGATTTTCTCCTTTTGTTATTCTTGACACTTTTCCATTAGATGTAGGGATCACCCACATGTTTTTGAGCCAGTTTCTTTCTTCCTTGCTGTGAAACTGAATTGAGACTATTACCGTCTTGTTTTTTGCTTTAATATTCTACCCTTTCACTTTATCTTTCTGTACTTTCTCAACACACTAGTAACTTCTTTTGTAGTGTAGTATGATGGAATGTCCCATAAAGTGTACTCTTGTATCGTCTCTGTCTGTTCATTGGGCAGCAAGCTTTCATTCACGCTTGTATCATAATCTTGTGTGGTATCGCCTTTGCTTGTGTTCTGATCATCCTTTATAGATGCCTTCACTTCTTTTCCGCATGAGTTCACTGCGAGCACCCTTTCTCCACGATCTTGCGTTGACTCAGTCTCATTTCTTTTACTGAGTTGATAAATTCCACTCTTTTTCACTTCTATCGACGTTTTAATTATGTTTGAGATTTGTCTTTCCAAATCCTCTATGCCGTAGTCTAAATGACCTCCTTCTTGTATTGTTAGCGCAATTTTACTTATGACACTTTTGAATTCAGGTATCTCTATTTTTTTTCCAAGCTTTCTGTTTTGAACTCAACTGGTTGTTTTTCTTCTTGCATAATTCCGAGTTGTTTCCATTCCATAATTTCGCAGGCCCGCCTAATAATATAAACTGTACCTGGGTATGTAATGCCAAGTAGGTTAGCGACTTGTTTGTCTCTAGAGTTCCGCAATTTGATTTGATCTTCAAATATTTGAATCAAATATTTGATCAAATTCAAATTCAAATTCAAATATTTGAATCAAATCAAATTCAAATCAGGGTCAATTTGATTTGATCAAATTCAAATTGATCCAATATTTGATTTGATTTGAATTTGAGGAACTCTATTTGTCTCTTTCCAGGACGAGTTTTTCTTGACTCATAGTGATTTCGATTATTTCACTTTCTGGTCTTTTAAAAAGATCCTTAAATTTGTTCAAAAATTCCATGATGTTCTGCTTATGTAGATTCTGATTATGCTGTCGATCCTGATTCGAACTTTCTGTTTTCGATGTTCTAATTCCTGCAAGCGACACGTGACTACTTTGTAATAATAGTAACCGGTTCGCGACTTGTTGTTTTGCTGTAGGTGCCCTAGACCTGATTCGTATACGTGTTTGTTTGTTTACTTGTTTGCTTCTGGTTTTGGACCTAGTGATCGGTGGTACAGGGTCTAGCCAAATTTCCCAGTTTTCCTTAGTTTTAGGCTGACTCGTAAAGTCTTTAGAAAGTTTGTGTTTTCTAAGCTTCTTGGCGTGCCAGAATATTTTTATATTAAGTAACCCTAAGTGGTTTTTTCTAACCTTTCTTCTTCTTTAATCACTTTTTGTGTGTTTCTTAAAGCCTATCTATGTGTTTTCTGCTGTTTTTTAAAAAATTTTTCTAGAACTGTTTGTGTACAGAGGATCAGCGGGAAGAGTTTTCAAATATTTGAATTTTCTGTACCTGGGTACTTCTATACTATATGAAACAATATATTTTACTATATATACTATACTTATGTACCCCGGGTATAAGTCACCATTGGGCCTCTCAAACTGGCAAGGGGTACACTGCACAGGGGTACCCATGTCCGAATTTTATGGTAGTTTCACCAATAGTAACTCAATTAAATAAATCAAGCACATTACATAAATGAAAATCAATTCATCACTCAGGTGAATTTTTCACCCCCCTCCTCAAATAAAAATAAAACCCTAGTTATATTAGGTTAGGGTTAGAGCTAGAGTTAGGATTAGAGTAAGAACAGGACAATTTATAAAATTTTATATAATAAAAATAAGCAAATTTACTATAACATTTCGAATGTTGGAATCCAGTTTGCCTACAATATAAAGTATTAATAGTTTAAATATAATATAAAATTAAACTATATAGGCATAAAAATATGGTATTTGTCTTTCTTTTTATTAAAAGTCCGGTAGAATTTTCTAAAAATAAAAGGTACTTTACTAAGAGCTAAAATTTTGAATTTTAAAAAAACACGTCTTTTTACTATATAATTTTGGGAAATTGGATTCCATATTACTATTAAAACTATATAAATACTCATCCCCGACTTTTGTCTTGTTCTTACATGAATTGCTAATTAAGCTATGATCGCGAGAGGAGCATTTTTGTTAAAATGTGGCAGGGGTTACCCTAGTAGAATTTTGAGATAGCATAATGTGGATGAGGAATATCAAATCTCACCCCGTGTGAGGAATAAATGTACTCTAACGTTAATTACTGCTTTATTACATATCGATATCATAATTACTTTAAAACGGTGCAACTTATTGAAAACCCAATGAATTACTTTGAAATTTTCACAACTTATTGAATGTTGGAGAATAAAATTACGTTTTAGAATTTCTATTAATATATAAATTTTGAAACTTCGTCTTATAGAACATCCAAATTTCATGAAAAAATTCGTATTTTAAATGTACAAGTCGAAATTTACTAGAATTGTCACAAAAAATCGAACGTAACCTTTTAGATATGGTCTTTGCGAAGAGTTTTCAGTTAAAAAAAATTAGAAAAAGAAGTGCAATGCCAAGGCGCACCCTTTAGAAATTTGTTCGTTCTTTATAATTAAATAAAGTAATATGATATTTTTAATCGATTATTTTAATTTCACCGATTAAAATCTGATCATAGTAAAATTACTTGATTTCTTAGTTGAGTTACCATTCGTGGTCATACTGGGGTAGCTATCTCTACCCCTAAAAAATAATTTACCTGGGACAGCCCGATTCTGAATCAGAGCGATTCGAGTGGCGATTGTCATTGAGAACTGATACGCACATGAATATTGACAGAGAAGTAATTATCTTATAATGTCGTTGCAACAGATCAAAAAATAAAATATAAAAATGAAGTACTGGCAATTGGAAGATAATCAACTCGTGTTAGTCCCGTAATATATGCTGCGTTTATCCTACAAAGAGTCGTGACTAGAGTAGTCTCTTAATGTAATTTCTTTTAAATTAAATTTAACTTACCTGTATATATATTTTAAAATGTTAGAGCTAATTGAGAAGTTACGTTAAATACGAGCGTTTGGTTACTATAGCAGATAGTAAAGTCACCTGATCTCCTTACTTTTCTTTTAATTTATTAATATATTATTAAGAAAAATTATCATAGTCTTGGCTTGGTGGTCTAGTGGCATGATTCTCGCTTAGGGTGCGAGAGGTCCCGGGTTCAATTCCCGGCCAAGCCCTTCTACACTTTCATTTTTTTTCGTGTTCTTTCGGGACTTTTAATAAAGATTATATGCGAAAATCAGAATTATCATAATCGTTATTATATTTTTTTTATTTAATAAAGTTATAGATTAATATAGAGGTGACAATTAAAGGAACTCACGCCACTATAAGTTTCCTTGAGAATTATGTCGTGTAACGTAAGTACCCTTTAACATCTTTATCGTTATAATTATATATCACCATAATTTCGATAGTTATTTAAAAGTTTTTTTAAAACAAATTATGTATATGTAGTGTATGATAAATAAATTTTTCAATTATATATTTCTGACATGATTTGACGTTGTTTTTTTTTTGTTTTTTTTTTTTTTTTTATTACGATACGAAGAATCATACTTTTTTTTAATCGTAAGTCGTGTATGCAAAAGAAAGAAAATAACAATTGATAAATGAATGAGTAGTATAATAAAAATATCATAACAATAATAAAGTATCCAAATTTTTTTGACTATAAAATAGGTCGTAAATACAAAGTTAATATATGTATTGATTATATTCAATCAATTTTATCCAATTTCCTTTACCATATCATTGGAGAGCATCTAATTTCATTCTATACTCATTCCATGCCCACCATTCTTGTGTCCAACCTTTAGCCCATACAACGCCAAGATACACCATATTACCTTCGTTTGCATTCGTTACACTACTAACGTTGCTCTCTTCGCTATGACTGTGATCATCCACTTCTTCGACTGTGTTTGTTCTATTAGCATTATCGTTAGGACGTTCAATGTCTTCTTGACCATTTCTGACAGTTAATTCTACTCCATTGCTGTCCGAAGGGATCACACCATTGAGATTGTCACAGTTCTGATTATTATCAATAGTATCTGAACTTATTTGGTTGCCATCAGTAGTATAAGGTTGAATTCGATCCAATCTAAAAACAAACTCTTGCGCATATATAACTAAACGTTGGCCTCCTGAAATCCTAAACATATCTTCTAACGCCTTGACCCTCTGAGTACTCTGATTATAAGATCCTATGGAAGCAATGTCCATACCAGTGACCTGCACCCCATCAATTTCTAATCGTATGCCATTCAGCGTATCTTGCATATTAGCATAAAGCTGTCTTGAAAATTGAATTTGTGAATTTTCTCCACAAATTTCTCCCAATGTCTCCAAAGCTTTTTGATCTTGCTCGTTTAAAAATTTTGTATGAAACCGTATAGAAACATCCGAAGAAGAATCTGATGGTTCAAGTTCAATAGTAAGCACCGCTCCGGTAAAGAATTCAATAGTAGATGATCCATCGAGCTTTGGTTTGATGATTTCTTTGTGAATCGGCACATCGCGAAGGGATAAAAGGATCTTCTCTGCTGATGTGAATGGATCCTTATAACATAAAGGTGTAGGCGTCTCAGCTTGAAGAAGTTGTGCGAGTCGGTCTAAACGATAAAACCGTGCGTCCTCTAATAAACTTTCTCGAAAGAGGTCAAGAGACATGCCTGGTGGTAAATTGACTGAGGAAAGCGGAAATATATTATAACCCCGAAGATATCTCAAAATGATTTCAAATAGCTTAGGATCTCTGTCAATTGTAATAGAAGAATTCGACGAAAAATAATTTTGTGTATGAGTGCCCGACTTTCCCTTATGTGCAGTTGGATTCTCGACGACAGCGGACGGATCATTGTCTTTTCCGGGGCCGTCCGAACCGCTAACGAACGAGTCTGCTTCAGCGGAATTGTTTGTTTCCGCATCTCCCGAATTCGCTTCTTCACGGAGAAAAGTATAAGAAAAAAGATTTGGTGAGTCATAGGTTATTGAAGAACGCAATAAACTAAAAGTTTGTTCTCCCACATGTACTATGTAGGAATTCATATTGGAATTTGTCGTTGGGTTATCGTTAATGTTATGACCGGGCGACATTCGTTGAGTAAAAGCGGGCCTGGTATAATATGATACTGTATAAAAACAGGTATAATTTTTTGATACGTGGCAATTAGAATAAACAAATCACTTTTTATAAAAGGATCTAAGCAAATTACTGGTTATTCATTTGTAATACAATGAAAATTTTCTTCGGTCTCTTGGTCGGTGCACTGTTCATCACTTTAACTTGTCCTTTTATGAACGTGAACATCACACAAACCCCAACCATTATACCCCATCTCCGGTTTACTTAACGTTAGAATATCGCCGAACGTTGTGCCTCGGCTTTAAATATAACCCCACGTGATTTTGCCTTTTATTACCGCGAAATAACGTTATTTCGAATTTCGGCCCGAATTAAAATTACACCCCTACGCGTTATTTCGCGGTTATGTTTTATATATAAAATTAGAAAATTACTACTTATTGCCAGTGGTGATCATCACCAGTGATTAACAAAAATAAAAAGTTTTTTGCCAAAATAAAAATTAAAATTTGATTAATATTAGGGTTAGGGTAAGAACTGGGATGGGGCAGGGGGCATAGTTTATACCAAAATTTTACAAGAAATTTTTTTTGTTAGAGCCTCAAAGGTGATTTCATAGACAAAATTTAAAGATATAAAATATATATTGTTATGATCACTACTGGCGATAAATAGCAAACTTCATAAAATTATTATAAACTTGAATCTATATATTAAAAAATTATAAAACTTTTGGTACAATATTTAACTTATACCCCTTGCAAAATTAAAGTTTTTTTGACTTTGAGCAAAAATATCCTGACAACTACTGGACCAAATTTTGATATTTTTTTTATTTGAATTTTGCAGATTTGTAAAATTCAAATAAAAAAAAGATCATTAAATTAGGTTTAATAATTATGATAATTAATAACTTGCTCAAAACTAAAGTAATTTAATAGCTTTTTTTTAACTTTAATAATAAATTGGATTTACTCTTTTGTACTAGATTTAGTACATTTTAAAAAATGCATTAAAAATTTAAAAAAATTAATAGCTTAATTTTTTTTATATACAAAAATCTATTAAGTATTCAATTTTTAAATTAATAATTTTTTTTCTATTTTAGATGGTTTTACTAGTACTTTATTAATATACTAAATATATAACTGAACAAAATGCTCAGATATACATTTGTTTACTACTAATTTAATACTATATGTGTCCGAAATTAAGCTACCTTTTTTGGCCAAAAAATTATATGAACAATCGTAAAGTAGCTTATTTTCGAAAAAAATATTGTTTTTTAAAAAAATTGAAAGACATACCAATAAAAAGTTGTCCAAATAATACTAAATTTTTACTATAAGTGTATTTTAATATCTTGAACAAATTTACTTAATTAACTTTTTGAGGTTTACTTAGTAAAATTTAGACTTTTATATGTAGCAACTGCTAATAAATTTTTTAAAATTTAAAAAAAAATCAGAGCTGTAGCTTATTTTCGAACATATACAGTAGTCTAACATCATTTGTTTGCTATCCGTAGACTAGATGCCCAAATGCAACCTGCCGTACTAGTAAAAAAAAAGTTGCTAGGATTGCTCTATTAAACTACTGTACTATAAAAAGCATATTCTATACCAAAATAGAATAAACTTCAATAGAAGATGAGAAAATAATAATATAACTAAAAGGATAATATAAAAAAGAAGGAAATGGATAGTAAATAACTAAAAAAAAAAACCAAAAAACAATCCAAAAAGAAAAAAAAAGGTAAAAAAAAAAGAAAAAATTTCTATCAAAGAGCTTTATAACAGATACACCAAATAATAATACAAGTCAAACTCGTTATAGTGAAATGGTCGGTTCTATTAATAAAAATTTTTTAAAAATTCTCTATATCGAGAGTTTATTAGTAAATTCACTATATCGAAAAAATTTTATATAGACTGGCTTTGGGTCCAACTTCACTATATCGAGATTTTAATTAGTCTTTACTATATCGAGAGTTCACTATAATGAGAGTAACTTGTAATACTGTACAGAAAAAAACTCTGCCAAAGTATTATATGTATATATACAAAAGAAAAAACAGACTATAGCTAAAAAAAAACTAACAAAAAGTTCTACTCTTTCAAAATACTATATATTCATTTCTTGCTTTTTTTTTGATAGACCTGAAATCTACTTATAATTTGATTCCAATATGGCAGCCATATTTCCATTTGGATAATTTAATGTTGTCGATTTTTTGAAGGAAGTAAACCAAAAAGCCCACTTTGTCAAAATTTCAAAAGACAAGTGTAGTTACTTTTTTATAAAAAACTAATATTTCCTTACTATTCCTTTTAGAAGCTAAATGCTTGTTAACAGCAGTTTACGAACTTTGCCTCTAAATAACAAGTGCTGTTCCTGCAGTAAGTGATAAACTCTGAAGCTACTAGCAGATAGTCTATGGCCTTTATTTTTAAATAATAGATACTGTCTTATGATTTGCTTACAAGTTCTTTTTAGTTTATATTAAAATTTTCATAAAAAAGGTTTGGTTTTTATGGGTACAAGTAGTGCTTCTACAAACTGAACTCGAACCAGACTTTAGTAGGACCCCGGACATGTAGTACAGAGATCATACGTTACGCATTTCAGCAAAAACCCCCAAAATTTGAAAAGCAAAAAATCAGTTTTTGGCAATTATCTTGGCATCCAGTAGTCCAATTTGAATGAACTTTTTTTAAAATGAAGCTATCAGTAAGGCGTATCTAACAAAAAAAAGTTCATTCGATTCTGATTACTGAATCAAAAGTTATTTAAATAAATAAATTTTGTCATTTTCAGCAAATTAGGTCAAAATTGGCCAAAATCCAGTTATAACCTATATGAGAGATGTCCAGGTCCTACTTTAGTCAAGTCTGAGTTTGGTTTGATTTTCAGACCAGACTTAGACTTTTATATTTAGACATTTTAGTCAAGTCTAAGTTTGGTCTGGGTCTGGTCCGAAGTCTGCAAACTAGTCTAAGTTCAAATATATTTATATGTATTTTTTGGTGCTAAACAAGTTTACTTAGTGCATTTTGTTAGTATAAATTAGTAAAATTTTATGAATCATAAGATTTTATAGAATTTTATTAATAAAATTCTATAAAATCTTATAATTTGCAAATTTTTATTAATTAATTCTAACAAAATACACTAAGTAAACTTGTTTAGCACTTAAAAAAGTATTAAAATAGCTGTTTTTTTTATTTTACTTGAAATTTAAAGATTTAATATACAATTTTGGATTTTTGATTAAAAAAGACAAAATTTAATATCTTATCTTCAAATTTTAAATAAAATAAAAACTATACTGCCGATTTAATATATTTTTAGGTGCTATACAAGTTTACTTAGTGCGTTAAGTTAGAAATAATTAGTAAAATTTTGTGAATCATAAGATTTTATAAAATTTTATTAGTAAAATTCTATAAAATCTTATAATTTGCAAATTTTTATTAATTAATTCTAACAAAATACACTAAGTAAACTTGTTCAGCATCTAAAAATACATCAAAATAGCAAAATTGTTTTTATTTTACTTGAAATTTGGAGAAAAAATGCATAATTTTGGATTTTTGATCAAAAAGTCAAATTTAAGTATCTTTTCTCCAAATTTCAAGTAAAAAAAACAACCCTGCCAATTTAATGTATTTTTAGGTGCTGAACAAGTTTACTTAGTGTGTTTTGTTAGAATTAATTAATAAAAATTTGTAAATTTGTGAATCAGAAGATTTTATAGAATTTTATTAATAAAATTCTATAAAATCTTAGGGCAGTGTCATTAATCACCTGATTATTTTTTATCAGAGGCCTACCCCCCTCCCTCTTCCTCAATATATAAATAGTCAGGTTCTTATATATAATTTCAACTTTTTTTACCCCCCTCCCCCCCTAAAAAATCACCTGATTTTTGTTACTCCCCTTAT